>CABHPP010144601.1:26387-52317 GCA_902168425.1 Peromyscus attwateri | reverse complement strand
CCTTCTGTCTCCACTCTCCAGGCCTGGAACTATGATTGCACGCCACATCGGTCTCTTTGTGGCTCTCTTAGTGAGCTCAGTCCTTCCTGTTTCCACAGCAAGTGCTTTACAGAATGAGCTATCCCCACCACCCTCCTCTGGGCTTTAAATTGCAGTCCCTCCCTAATCACTTCACCTTGCCTGTTTCTCAGGTGATTGACAGCTCTCCAGCTGTTCTTTTCTGTTAGGCCTTCAGAATTCCACCTCAAATCCAGGTGACACGGATATGCCCTGGGTCAAAATTATGAACAGTACAGCTTGTTCATAATCAGCACCATCCGACTCCAGCATCTGAACCATCAAGCTGAGAGCCTTAACTCTCAGACCCTGCCCTGGAACTAAAACACAGAAGTACTAATTGCATTATGGCAGCCAAGTGAAAATGGCCTTGAACAAGAGACCGAAATGGTTTCTTTTGACTTCCTACTCCGTGCTAAGTGGTTCTCAGGAGGTGGATTTCATACAGCCGTTTGCGTCTCTGACTAGAATTACATTTTCCATCTTTGCTATTTCCTATCCCAAGAAGCACAGCAGCGCTCTCTGCTCAGTACCAAGGGAAGAGCACTTTCATTCTATATTTTAATTAGGCCCTGACATCTGGTGTGGCCCATGAGCACTTATTTGCACACCTGCAGGCTATTGGCTGTAAAGGAGCCCAGCCTGTGTGGAGATTATGTGCGCAGATGGAGTCTACGGTCGTTTAATTTAATAGAGCAATTGTGTGGGCCTTGTCAAATGTTCTGCAATTGTGAAATGTGGGCCCCTCTCAACTCCAGGTACGCTGGGCCGTTCCTTATGTAATGCATATTTCACCTCTCCTGACAGACTTCATAGAAAATATAGTCAGTTAGAACAGAAGCGTGGCAACCAGGCGATGTGTGTGACCTTTCATGGGAGCAAGGAGAATGATGGGACTCAGAATTTATAAAGCAGTGAGATTTGTCAAGTATCTAAATGATCATCCACCCGCCTATGTTAAGCAAATGTGCCGTGTGGAGCTCCAGCCTCCTTTAGTGACAACTAAGAGTGAAGCTAATGTGACAGGAGTGGACAGAGTACACTGTACCTTTTCATATCTGAACTGCCACCCAAGGCTGAGGCTCCAGTTTGATGGCGCTTCACTGTGTCACTCATACATCTCCTGGTACCTTATATAGCTTACTGTTCCATAAACATCTACGAGAAGAGCAACTAACAACCAGAGGAAGTAGTGTGGCCAGACGCGAGGACCCATCGGCTTCCCAAGTACATCCTTTTGGATGTTTTCAAAGCTTTGGACCCACCCTGGATGGCTTGCTAGAAAATTCCACTCATCAATATATTCACTGGCTGTGACACCCAGATGCTAATGGTTGGCTTATTGTGGTTCCTAATTATCTTCTGCCTGTCCAGTGGGTCCTGGCTAGCTTACATTTACCTCAGGAGACAGGGTACTTATAACAGAGTAACAAAAGACATAGAAAGGAAAAGATTGCAAACATAGTATTGATGAAATGTTGAGAGGAGTGGGAATTGCCCATGGGCTAGGAACGTCTATGTGCTTAAGACCTTCATTCATGGATAGTGAGAAATCGTGGGAAATCTCTAAGGTAAGAGGAAAGGAAACAATAGGGATTGTGGACAGGCTTGGTTTACATTCCCACCTTCACCATTTCCAACAATGTGAAATTTACATAAGGCCTGGAGAAAAGGCTCAGGGGTTAAAAGCATTACTGCTCTCCCAGAGCATCTAAGCACCATGTCAGGTGGCTAACAACCACCTGTAACTCCATCTCCAGGGGCTCCAATGGCCTCATCTGGCCTTGTCATACACCTGTCT
This sequence comes from Peromyscus attwateri, assembly GCA_902168425.1. Taxonomy (NCBI): domain Eukaryota; kingdom Metazoa; phylum Chordata; class Mammalia; order Rodentia; family Cricetidae; genus Peromyscus; species Peromyscus attwateri. The sequence goes on along the minus strand of CABHPP010144601.1, from coordinate 50,459 downwards.
TCATGTGCACATAACCTACATATATACACATAATTTAAAATAAATCGTTTTTAAAAACTATTTCCATAAGAAATTTACACAAGTAGCACAATTTGTCTAAACTTTAGTTTTCTCACTTTGAAAAGTGGGAATTATGGTAGCGCAACTTCTAGAGATAATCACAATTAAAAGAAGTAATAAGTATACAGAATATAGCAAAATTTCATACATGTAACACCTGCCTTGTCAGTGCCAAGGATGATGGTGGGAACAGAGGGAATGCAGATGGCAGGCAGGTGGCAGTAACAGTAAGGCTCGAGCTCACGAGCACACTGCTGACTGGAAAAGAGGCAAGAGAAGGAGAGTGCTGTGCTTGTGGGGAGGAGAAGAGGTTCAGAGGGTGTGACAGTAAGAGCTGGTGAGGCGGGAAACCGAGTTCCGAAGATGACAAAGAGACAAAGCAGCGCTGAGGTGGAAACATTTAGGACTAGAAAGGGAAAGGGGCTTCCCAAGAAGGCAAGGGAGTTGGGCTTCAAATGGCTGTGCTCTCCCTACGGAAAACACAGGTGTCTAAAGAAGTCAATGGCAAACTTACCATACTTACCAAACGTCTACTCGGCATGGAAAAGCAGCTTTCACTGGGATTGCCTTATTCACCAAGATGGTGATGCATCTGCATCACAAGAATCCAGGATTCTGGTTTTTGTTAAAGAAATGGATAAGGAGACCAGGATCAAAAAGTAACCTGTTACTTTTGGATTTATGAAAATACACTCTCTCTACCTGTACAAGAAGTGAAGTGTTCTGATTTGGTTTTGTCTTCCTTTCAACTGAAAGAACAGTTACAATTCATTTCTTGGCCACAGACTTTTAATTCCAAGTCAGGAGCTTTGGGGTCAAGCATGCTTGGGTTCAAATACTAGAACTTACATTAGATGGTACTGTGAGCTCAGAAGTGTTGCTTTAGGTTTCTGAAACATACCCTCTTCATTTGTCCAAAAGATACAGAAACACCCTTCATTTCCTTTATAGAAAATATTTGCAAGCACCAAGCACAGAGAATAACAGCATGTGGGAAAGAGTCAGAGGCAGCCCACTTTGTTACACTGCCCAAAGCAGTCCTTCTTCACATTGCTGAAGTGCTTGAGGGAAGATGCAAACTTGAAAGTGAGCATATTGCCCTCGAGATCCTGAGAATCTGGGACTTCACCAAGACTGGAAAACCCTCCTGAGACTGATCAGGGGCACATGTTAAACCCCAGGTCCTGGTCACCAAGATCTAGATGAATGTGTGTGTATGAAATGGAGCAACTGTCACCCTCAGGGCAAACTGCAGCCCAGTGAGTAAAATAAAGGCTTTCATTCAGGAAGCCAAATTTATTGCACTTACACTATCTTATATTAATGGTGGATGCTTACCATTTAATATAAGATAATGTCCTTCCTAATGTTCAGTGAAAGTAAAATCAGCATGTCAGGTTTTGGTTTTATGCTCTTGAAAGTGGCCTTCATTGGAAGATTAAAAGTATTAACATTGTAGATGAGCTGCCAAACGTCTTTGGTCATATAATGCCAAACTATGGAGCCTTGGTCTGCAAAGCAGAAACTCCCTGTTTCATTGGTTGGGGGCAAGAGACACAGTCATAACACCTTTTATTCACGGGTTTTATCTATGTTTTTGAGCACATGTACAAAAAGCACCTGCCCAGGTATTGCTTATTTCAGGCACACCTTTCTCAATACCAACGCTGCTTTTATAAGCATTTGTAATGAGCCAGTTATTATATGGAGTTGTTGCTTTATGGCCTAAGAGTGACAGGGTGTTCAGGCTGTGTAATTTACCTAGAATAGAGAGGCTTATTCACTTCCTTAATATTCAGAACTTGGGAGCCCTACTCGATGGATGCACAATGTTCCTTTAGATCAACAGACACATTAACCACTCTTGCAGAACCTATTGTTATGTCTACAAAACATGATCTCTGATAGGCACTATGCTAGGTAACTTTCCGCCACTGGGGAAAAGTGCCTAAGATAATCAGCCTTAGTGGAGGACAGGTTGATCTGGGCTCAGGATTTCAGAGGACTTAGTCCATGTTCATTGAGTCCTGTTGATTTTGAGCCTGTGGTGAAATTGTACATCATCATGAAAGTATGTGATAAAGGATTCTGCTTATCTCCTAACAGTCAGGAAATAGAGAAAAGGAAGAAAGAAGGGACTGAAATCTCAACACCTGCTTCAAAGGGCATACCTTTAGTAACCAAACTTTCTTCTACCAGTTCTCATGGCCTAAATGGTTCACCACCTCGCAATAATGCCATAGGCTTGTAATCAAGGTTTGAATACATGGTCCTATAGGGGACCTTCAAGATCACAAGTATAGCACTAGAAAAGTCCAGATTTAGAAAGATCTTGGATGTAAGCTCATGCCTTGCTGAGTTCAATAAAGCATGTGTAGAAATGGTACTCATAAAAATAAACTATACATTCAGTGAAACAAATGAATACAAATACATCATTCATGATGGACACAACTGTTTTGTAGCTGGAGAGCTTCTCTCCAGCTCCCAAGTCCTGCCAGTCTCCAGCTACAAAGTCCCGCCAGTCCCGGAGCCCACCTACAAAATAAACACACAGACACTTACATTATTTAAACTGCTTGGCCATTAGCTCAGGCCTATCATTGTCTAGCTCTTACTCTTATATTTAGCCCATTTCTATTAATCTCTACTTTGCCACGTGGCTCGTGGCTTACTGGTACCTTACATCTTGCTTGTCCTGGTGGCGGCTCCAGGCAGTCTCTCCTCCACCTTCCTGTTCCCTCAATTCCCCTCTCTGTTAGTCCCGCCTATACTTCCTGTCTGGCTACTGGCCAATCAGTGCTTTATTAACATATTTGTCATACAGAACATCCCACAGCACTGTTTTCTGGATTTGAGACCAGAATTATTTATCGTATTTACTTGTGCTCTTCCTCCACAACACTGATAAGGGACTGAAATGTTATTCAGACTGTGAACTGTCAGTCAAGGGTGGTTCTGAAGAAATTACAATACAGATGGATCTACCAGACAGATAGCTGGCAAAGCCAGCCTTATCATGCAGGGTACAAAATAGTTAATGTTGGCTGTGCCTAGAAGTCTATTCAAAGCCAGATAATAAGGCAAATTCAGAGAAAATAATTGGGGCTAAAAAGGATGCTGAAAGGCATGCTCAAGCTTCTTTTAAAGATTCTAGAATTGTAATTTTTATGATTCAAAAGGAATTCTAATGATTGTATAATAATTTATTATGGATTGAGCTGCTGCTTTGATGGCTGAAGGAGGCTTGAAAGTTTGGTACCCCCAGAGTACCAAATCCAGCTTAAAATCCTCAGGGATTCCCCAAGAAAATCATACACAATAGCTAACAGGAAAAATAGGTGGAAATTGTTACATTATTGATATCATAAAAGCTCTGATAAAATCAAATTAGTTAGATTGAATCACAAGATTTCCTGAAACCTAAATTACTGTTCTTACTTGTATGCTCACACATACATGTGTGCTCCCTTCCCTCATGCACAAGAGCATCTGTCTGTCTGTCTGCTTGCTTGCTTGCCTGCCTGTCTGTCATCTTGTAAATCTTGACCCCAGGATTTTAAGATATACTAGAAGTAAAAAAGGAATGATTCATCCCCAAGAGGACCCAAACCCACTCACCTACCTAGGATCATTAAATCTGAAAAGAGGTTAGTCATTTTCCCTACTGGCCACCAACCCTGCCTATAATGAATGGTCGTACCATAGAAAGTACAAGAAAGAGATGAAGGCTCTTTAAGGTGCAGTAGCCCTGACCTCTGGTGACCTCTGTATCAGTGTTTTTGATCAAGTAAGCAGTTTCTCTTCCTTTGTACAGGAATGAGGACAATGGATAAGCAAAATACTGCATGTGTTCCTGCATCTGTACCTGCAGTAGCAACTGCATCTGCTATGCTCACAGCATCCACTAGGTACCAGGTGTGTTGAGCAGGTTCTGTGTACATCATCCCTTTTAACACCACAGAACCCTGTGCAGTATTAGTACCACTCTACTAGGGTTACAGAGAAGAAAGCTGAGGTTAGCCAAACATGAGCCAGGCTCATACCTTTCATCTTATCACTCGGAGAGGCAAAGGCAGGTGGAACTCTGAGTTCAAGGCTAGCCTGGTCTACAAAGCCTGTCTTGCAAAACAAATGTAAACAAATAAAAGCAAGCTGGTAGCTTAGAAAGGCCAGGCATCACTTATACAGCAGTGACATATGTGGTGTTCAAGTGCTGACTGTGATGAAGAGCCACCTGCTGTTGATTTATAATGGAAAGTTTGCTTCACCACCAGTCCAACCCTAAGCAAATGATACTGTAACTGATAATTCTCACCATGATTGAGTTCTTTGTATCGTTGGAAATGTTGTCACTTTATAACGCACTACACTTGCTGTGGAATGATCCTCTTGTGCACTGTAAAGGTTTGTCACACAAATGGTTTAATAAATCACTGGCCAGTAGCCAGGCAGGAAGTATAGGTGGGACAACCAAACTAAAAATGCTGGGAAAGGAGAAGGGCAGAGTCAGCAGCCAGATGCAGAGGGAGTAGAAGATGGACATGCCATGCTGATAAAGGTACCGCCACGTGGCAGAGCATAAATAAGGAATATGGGTTAACTTAAAATGTAAGAGCTAGTTAGTAATAAGCCCGAGATATTGGCCAAGCATTTATAATTCATATCCAGCCTCTGAATTGGTTATTTGGAACCAGGCAGTCCAGACAGGAAACACCATTTATATATACTGATTACTTAGTTTTCCTTGTGGTTTCTTTGTAATGTTGTGTTTTTGTTTGTTTTTTTGTTTTTTTAGTGGTGATTTTGCCCCAGTGAGCATTTGGCAAAGTTTGGAGACATTTTGAGCTACTTCACTTGGAACTATTGAGCTGATATCTAGGCAGGTTGCTAAATATCCTGCAGTATCCAAGAGAGCCCCACCACAAGAATTACACAGCCTAAGATATTCACAGTGCTGAGATTGAGAAAGCCTGTTCTGTAGCCACACAAAGCAGATTGAATTATATCCGCTACTAGTTGAGATGTCTGTAGAAAACAATAATGATACATTTAATCTTTCTACCCTATCCACATCTACTCTATACTTACCCACCATATCCCTGCCTCACTGACTCTCTGTCTTCCTGTATCTACCTGTTTAAACAGTGCCCTTTTCAAAAGAGGCTCAGAAGGCTAAAGAACATTGTTCTCAACCTATGGGTTGTGACCCCCTTTGTGGGGGCTCAAATAACTCCTCCACAGGAGTCACATATCAGCTATCCTACTTACCGGATATTTACATTATGATTCATTACAGTAGCAAAATTACAGTGATGAAATAGCAATGACAATAATTTCATGATTGGGGGTCACCACAGCATGAGGAACAGCATTAGGAAGGTTGAGAACCACTGCTAAAGAACTTCTAAGGTCCAACCTAGTTACCCACAAAAAGCAGATAGAACTCACAACACCAATTCCTGTTTCAGCGACCTTCCAGGTCTGTCCTAGAATGTCTCTACTCTCACCAAGTTTATCCCCTAGGGAACCCTAGCCATATTGCCTATACTTGCATGGACCATCACTTCTATTGTTGTCTGAATTGGTCATGTCTTCTTTTAAAGTCAATATGAACATTTCCAGAATCAAGACCCCAAAGCAAAGCTTGAATGCTTTCATGCCAGCTAAGAATCTGTGTCAGGCATGGTGACACCAACCTTTATTCTCAGCACTTGGGAGGCAAAGCCAGGTAGCTCTTTATGAGTTTGAAGCCAGCCTGGTCTACATAGCTAGTTCCAGGTCCAGGGTAGCCTGGGCTACAAAATAAGACCTTGCCCCCCTCACCCCAAGATGGGTATGTCAGTAAATAAGAATAAATTTTCCAAAAAAGGACCCCATGTGATTGGTTCTTGGAAAAAAACAACAAGGCCATTCAATAGGAAATTGATAATCCTTATAACAAATGACGGTAGAGCACTGGATAGTGAGGCACAAAAACATCGACCCTGAATCTGTCTTCATACCATAAAGAAAAATTAAATAAAAATGAATCATAAACCTAAAAATAAGGTTTAAATTATAACTTTTTAAAGGATAGAAAAATCTTAGTGACCTTGGCAAACATTTCCTCAGTACAACAGAAAAGCTGAAACTGGAAAAAAAATCAATAAGTTGGCTTTCAAAAAATCAAAAACTTTACACTTCAAGAGATACTATTGTAGCAAGCATGAGATCACACTCCTGTAATTACAGCATTCAGGATGCTGAGGCAGGTGAGTCATGAGTTCAGGGCAGGCCTGGACTGTACCTCAGGATTCTGCCTTGGGAAGAATGAGGAGGAAGGCACTATTATAATACTACAGCTACAGGATTTCAACTGGGACAAATATTTGTATGATATATATTCAATAAATAAACATATTCCAGTAAAGATTTTCCTTCAGAGGTAGGTAATGGTCTCATATTAATCATGGCTGATTCTTTAGCTCCAACTGATCAGACACCTCAAACCATTAATACGAAACATCACACAAATGGCCCCAGGAGAGTCTTTGCTTCTGTCTGAACTTCACAAATCAGACCTCCATTATCTGTGTTGCTCTCAACATTCTTATCTTCCAAACTCCTACAGACCAGCCCACTGAGCTCTCAGCACTCAACTGCTCTTTTTAGCCCAAAGGTCAAATGATACCATAAGCCTCCCCAAAACATACGGTCAGGTCTGTCACAGCAATACTACCTGACCAGGCACCGATCTTCATATGTTCTTAGGTTCCTATTACTGTGATAAACACCTTGATTTGAGAAGATAAGGGATTTATTTTGCCTTTCAACACTCAGGTCGTACTCCATCACTGGGGGAACACAAAGCAGAAACCTGGAGGCAAGAACTAAAGCAGAAGCTATGGAGAATGCTACTTACCTGCTTCCTCTCCCTGGCTTGCTCAGTTTCCTTTCTCCTACAGCCCAGCACCACCCGCCCATGGGTAGTACCACCAAAAGTGGGCTTCAACCTCCCACAGCAATCAAGAAAATGTCACCACAGACTGGTCTACAAGCAATCTGGATGGAGGCATTTTTCTCAATGGAGGTTATTCTTGCCAAATAACTGTAGCTTGTGTCAAGTTGAGAGAAAGAGATAAGAAAGACAAAGACCTCTACGTAAAACAGATGAAGAACTCATGATGTAAGACCAATCATTTGACATGTACAGATCTGAACAGTTTGGCTATCAAAAAGTATTTTATAAGTGCCAATTAAATACATGAAATGATGTGTGATACTTCCGTCCGTAAGGAAATACAAACTGAAAGTGATGTACCGCACTAACTGTCTATAGGGGCAAAGCATGGAAAACAATACAGCAAGTTGTCATGACCATAGTTCCAGAGACTTCCCTGCACTACAGTGGGGACACAAATAGAATCACCTTCTAAAATATGTAATCTGGAAGTTTTACACAAAGTCAAACATTCAAGTAAGCCACTATGGACTACAGGTGAACTTCAGCAGTAGAGTTCTTGCCTGACACACACAAGGCCTGGGCTTCAGTTCCCAGGAGCACATAGCAAGCTGTTGACCTCATAGATATTTATCAAAGAGGACAGAAAAATAACCATTCAGATTCATAAAGACTATATAGACAGATGTTCAAAGTAACTTTATTTGTAACAACCAAACACTGTAAAGCACTCAAATATATGTCAACAGCTAAATAAATAAACAAGTTTTGTTACATCTATGTAATTTAAAAAAGGAATTTCTGACACATAATACAATATGGATCAATCTCAAGAAACTAGGCCTCCCAACCAATAAAAATGTGTACACACACACACATAAACACATACACACACATGCATGCACACACACACACACAAATTATCTACAGAACAGAAACTAATGCAGTGGTTTCCTAGGAGACAGAGGTAAGGAAGGCCAAAGGCTTATACAGTTTGAGATAAGGGGCATGTTCATATCTTGAGTACACAGATGATCTTGGGAATGTCTGTGTATATCAGAACTCATTAAATTGCATGTTTTAGACATATGTGAATTATATATAATGTGTTCTACTTCAAAATACTTTAATAGTAGTATAAAGAAATAAGGAAAGGGGGAGGTGTGCAAGTGTGTGTGTGTGTGTGTGTGTGTGTATTTTGGCTGCCTGGACACTTTCCGGGGACTGTGGTATCTTTGTCCCTGATATGCTAAGTGAAGACAGCAGCTCAACCAATGCCTGATTTCAATAGTGCCAGCTTCAACCTGTCATGTGCAGGAAAACACAGCTATTCAACAGTCAGACTGTCCACCCACAAACAGAAAAGGCAGCAATTGGTTCTATAGCTATAAAGCATCATTGATGTGATGGCCTCATTTGGGATGACCTTTGTTACTAAGTATGGACTGAATTACACCAGTTATTTTAGTTCAAGGCACAGCATGGAGGTCACCTGAGTTTCCTGTGTTGGAAGGTTGCATCTCAGCGCATCTTTTATTTGCATAGAATGTTACAATGCCTCACCCTTGACTTACAGCATCTTTACTTGTCTATCTGAATGTGCGTCCTTGAAAACTTGTTTGAGTTTTCACAGTCTCTTTTCTGACCAAGCAACTGTGAGACCATGAGCCACATAAAGACCATGATATACTGAGACATTTGCTTCCTAGAAAATGTCTTCTTCCATAGAAGTAAAGAATATGTTCAAAAGTTATAGGTTTATTTATTTTGTGGGAAGGGGCATGTGCCAAGGCTCATGTGTTGTGGGGATTTATTAAGGCAACTCCATGCAGTTAAAAAGAAGGTTTATTTGGGGGGGGGGGGGTAACCTACAGCTAGTAAAGGGGTTGGTTACAGGATCTGGGAGAGGTGAGGTGCAGTCCAGCTGGGATCTCTAGAGAACTCCACTCGGTCTACCATCCAGCATCGAGGATCTCCAGGAACCAAGAGACAGCACATCCAGATCTCGGGTCTTAAGTGCTCCCATCTGGGCTCCGCCTCAGGGCCAGGTCATAGGTAGGCGTGACAGTTACCGGAAGCCTCACTGGGGGTAGTACTTCCAGGTCAAAGCTGGAACAGCTACCCACTGCACTCTTGTGTGGAGATCAGAGGAGAATTTCATGGAATTGGTTCTTTCCTTCTACTATGTGGGTCCTGAGGATTGAACTAGGTCATCAGGCTTTGCTCTTACCTGCTGAGCCATCTTGCTGACCCTCAAAGATTTCATTAATATTAGTTTTCTCTATGTCTATATAGGATGAATAAAAATTGCTTTACTCTATATTATACACAAGTCACCTTGATAATAGAAATGGCAACAAACTTTGGTTCTAAATCCCATCTAAAAGATTATCTGATAAATGTCTCCGATACATGACCTTGGTCACGTATCTAAACTTCTGGAATCCTCTGTTTTCTGTGAAGTGGAATCATTCATGGTAAGGGTTTGATGAGATAGGCTATTTTTTTTTAATTAAGAAAAATTTTTCATTCATTTTACACACCAATCAAAGATCCCCCTCTTCCCTTCTCCTGCCCCCCAGTCCCCCTCCCACCCCTTCCCCCATTCCCTCCCATAAGAAGGCAAGGCCTCCCATGGGGAGACACATCCAGTAGAGGCAAGTCCAAGCCCTTCCCCCTGCCTCAAGGCTGCACGAGGTGTCCCATCATAGGTAGTAGGCTCCACAAAGCCCGCTCATGTACCAGAGATGGATTCTGATCCTACCGCTGGGGGTCTCCCAAGCAGATCAAGCTACACAACTGTTTCACCATGCAAAGGGCCTAGTCTAGTCCCACGCAGGCTCCACAGCCATTGATCCAACTTTCATGAGTTCCCTCTAGATTGGTTTGGTCATCCCTGCATGTTTCCCCATCATGATCCTGATGCACTTGCTCGTAGAATCCCTCTTCTCTCTCTCTCCAATGACTGATAGAAGCAGGTGCAGAGATCCATAGCCAACCACTAGACAGAGCTCCAAGAGTCCAGTCAAAGAGATAGGCTCTTTAAATAGCCTTGTACCATAAGAAGTTGTAATGTGGGTAATGGGATGTGAAGCCAGACAGACAATGCTTCAATCTAGACCTTCTTATGTTGTAACACTCTGCCTAGGTTTCCTCATCTTAATAATGGAGACAGCAGGAACACTATGCCATAGGTTGGGATGTGAGTTATAGCAGCTAACCCATGTAGAATACTGACAGCAGTTGCTGGCACAAATGGGAATTCAATAAATCTTAGCTGTTATCATCATTGTTATCACCATTATAACACATATCATGCAATAGATATTGAATAAATGGCAGGCATTGTTTAAATTAAACCTCTTTAGTATCCAAAGTCACTTCTGCCCCGTGGAGCTTCCCCACTGAATTCTGGTAAGGAGTTCCAAACGATCTTCAGATTATACTGAGAATGACATCTTCTCCTGTTTGTTAGTGTGTGTTGTACAGCAAAGCAAATAGAATAATAACCAATCTGATATTTTAATTATCGTGCATGTCAGGGATGCTGCTTTATAAATCAAACTTAATTGATTCTGAGCACTTGCTATTTCTTCAGCCCTCCTACCAGCTCAGGAGCAAGCCTGCTATTTTCTGTGTAAACAGCAAGGGTGGTTCCAGAAACGGTATTTAGAATCAGTGGAGTGCTGTTTACACAAGGCAAACTCAAGGCCAGGAACTGAGACTTAGCATACTGAGTTCTAGCCATGGTATATATCCAGAAGGGGGCATGGTGTTCCTCTTTGTGATGTCTGAGCAGCTGTGCTTAGTCTGAACCTCCAGAAAATGGTCTAAACTTTTCAATCAATTTTCTCCCCATAATCCTGTGGAGCACTCGGTAATTTAAGTGGCTGTTACATAAACCAGTACTTTTGTTTATCTTAATGCTTGATTTTCAAGCTTATGTTGGTTCACACTAGATCTTGCATAGAAATGTAATTCATAAAGCAAACCATGGGAGCTGAAAGACACAGGTTGGAAAATGGAAACAAGCAAACACCCAACAATCCCCTTCACCACAAACACACTGGATCCCTGCAGCTGACCCCAAAGTATTCTATGAAACTGCTGACTGTCTTCCTATCATAAATCCAAAGCATCTGCTTTATAGTTATTCTTACCACTCAGTTTGCAAAGAAACTTCTCAATCAGTGCATGCGCGCGCACATGCACACACACACATGCACACACACACACACACACACACACACACCCCTAAAATTTTAAATTCATTTTCTGTTTGATTTAATGTAGGCTATGCCCCCCAATAAACTCACCATGAGAGGACATCAAAAATGCATTTAATCCACCTGACCTACTGAAGATCACAGCCTAGTAGCCCAGCACAGTGTACAGAGCATGTGTTCTTCTCTCTGGTAGTCATGTGAGTGACCCAGAGCTACGGCTTGCTGCTGTAGCCCAGCATCAAAAGAGAGTTGTTTACTAACACCACCAGTTTAGGGAAAGGACAAAATTCAAATTGTACTTTTTAGTGAACGGGTATTGCATTCACACTATCCTAAAACCAAAAGTCCTTCTTGATCCACTGTAAGTGAAGGACTGCCTATCAACCAGTCCTCCCCACCCTACCAGCTATTTCTCCTGTCATTTGAATAATTTGGGGGCAGAGGATGAAAGCAGCACATTGAGAAAGAGATTGAGATTGAAAATTTGAAGATGCTTTAATCTACAAAGATATGAAAGAAACTTTAGAATGACTAACATCTATACAGTTGCTCTGGGGTAGGAAGAAGGAAAGTAGGTTTGTTCAGGAAGCTCTTCCCTCATGGATCGAGGCCAGAAAGTTTTCCCTTGTAGCTTGAAAATGAAGATTCATGAAGAGCATGATAATTTATTACAGCAGCCAATATAGATAAAAATTAGAAATCAGTTTGCAAGAGACTGAGCAAGTAAACAAAGATGATAAAGCTGTCAACGTTTACTGCTCATTTAGTCTTGGTTTGTCAAATCTATGGCAAGCTTGCTCCCATTCCACCCACAATACTCAAGGCATATGAGCAAGGTGTAGGTGACTTGAGAGTCCCACATGATCAACCTGCCAGACAGTGACTACCAAGTCATTAATCAACACTAGCATGTGATTCAAAGGTGTCCTGCTGGTAGTCAACCACCAGATTTAACGTAGGAAAAAACAGGCCAGAAAGGTGGACAGTTTGTCCAATATTGCACTTTTGGGTAGAAAACGATCACATCTTTTTATCAGTCTACTCTTAATCATTACACTGAGCATGCTAGAACATTGACGAGCCCCTATTTGACAACTCTTACATTGTGTCTGTGTATGGAGATAAAAACATCTTCGGAATCTTCTTCTGGATCTGAAGTTGTTTCATAATGTTGATACTCTTCTAGCCTTTTCAACACTGTTATCACTGGGGCCTGGAGAGAGAGCTCAGTGGTTAAGAGCACTTGCTGCTCTTTCAGAGTACCAGAGCTCTGTTCCTAGCTCCCATATCAGGCAGCTCACAACTGCCTGTAACTCCAGCTCCAGGAGATCCAGTGCCCTCTTTTGGCCACTGAAGGTACACACACACACACACACACACACACAGAGGCTCTTCCAGACAAGGTTTAGCTACTATGCCATTACTACTTTGAGGTTTACCCACATGATCCCAGCATGCAATTTAACACTTTTGAATTTTCCTCTCCTAGAGTATAAAATAAATACCTAGGGATGCTGCATGATTCAATCAAACTCTAATTTGGTAGAGCCTAGCACAGGATTCAGAACACGATGGTTGACAAAATGTTTCAGTGCAGGACTTTTCTCTCATTCCTCCTCCCATCCTTCCTTTTCTGGCCTCTTCCTATGTAGTGCCACAAGTTACTGACTCCTCAATCTTAGGTAAGGAACATCATCTTTTGGGGCCTCTTTGTTTTCAAAACAAGGGATCACAGTACTGAGCTCACTGTGTGAGGAAGGACAAATGAAATTATAGCAGCATAACAAATTCAGCCCACCACATGGTTACAGACTCCATACACAGAACCTTCTAGAATGTTATCTAATACCCCATGCTTAAATTTCTAGGCCCAGAAAATATTGTTCTAAATATTTATGTCAGGGCCAGTAAATATAGATAGAGTGCAGAAAAGTAACCATGATAGAATTTCAAGCTTTGTCCTATAGTGAGAGAGATGTTGTCTTAGTCTGTTGCTTTAAGAATGAAATGCTTAAGACTAGGTAATTTACAAAGAATAGACATTTATTTACCTCCCAGTTGTAGAAGTCCCAAGCATTTCACAGCATTTGAAGAGCATCTTCTCTGCTTCCTGTGAGGTCCTTGCAGCAGAAAGTGAGAGAGAAGTGAGTGCCTGTGGAAGAGAGGTCACATGATGATGGAGGAAGCAAGAGATAGCCCTGTTTTATAACTGCTCTTGTGGTAACTAATCCAGTCTGCAGAGAGTGAGAATTCACTTGTTCTCACAAGGCGGCATTAGTATATTCATGAGGGCTCTGCCCTTGTGACTCTAATAACTTCCACGGACTCTCTTCTCCCAACACTACTGTTTTGAGGAATTAAGCCTGCATTCAAGTTCTGGTGAGAACAAGACAAATGTGAAATATAGTTACTGGATTACAAATTTGCTGACTAGGATTCTCTCATTGAGTCTGTCATCATCTGCCTCTGTAACCTTTGGCAGGCCATTTCACCTCTCTAGACTTCAAACTTGCCCACCATATCCACTTCATAGAATTAGCAGATGAGAAACTTTCCAGGGAAATATAAAGGCTCTATATAGATGGAAAGAATTGGTTTGTTTTCCTTTCACATAGAACACAAAAAGACATGCTCCACCTCCACAGTCTGAGTTGGCTCCAGTGTGTGTCTTTATTTTCTTGCATGTTCAAATTCCTCACTAGGTGACAATATATTTCTTTCCTTTTACTTGAGAATTGGAACTAGAGTTGCCCTAGTTAGAATGAAGAATGTCTATGAACAGCTATCTTTCATTCCTACCCATATAGCCAATTAGAGGGCTGCACACTAATCCTAGGCTCCAGAGAATTTTCTCTTGATCTTTATGCAAAGGACCTTGTGTTTAGAGAGCTCTAGAGTTGTTATATCTCACAATTTAGTTCATCAAAAAAAAATGGAAACCGTATAACCCCTCCTTACTGTCTCTCATCGCACAATTGTGCCTGCACACGGTACACATGCACACACAGACCTCTCACCAAGTCTTTGTGAAGCTCCAGAGTGACACATGTGAGTTAAGATGGACCATTTTGACCAGTAGCAAAAAGTTTTCAAGATTGTATGAGAACACTAGATAATTGAAAAAGAGTCCTTTGGGCTGTTACGTGTCTAGCAGATAGTAGGATAAATTCTCATATCTTGCTCATTATAGAAAAAGAGACATTTTTTTCCTCTACAAAAGAAAGTGAAAGGACTAGACCATTATCAGTTACCATGGCAACTGAGATCCACTCCATGCTTAGTTCATCCTGTCACTGTGGAAGACATGAGGAAGGGAAAAGTAAAACTAAGCTTTTCTGGGTATTTTTTTTTGTTAAATATTTCAAAGTGACAGTTCATGGCATGAGTCCAAAACACCTTTATAAGAGTGAAAGGAAGAGAGGAGAACATGAGAGAGGGAGGTAAAGGGACAGCACTCCGCCTGGGGACACCAAGGATGCTTTAGACAAACCAATTGTGGTTAATGTGATCAGTGCCAAGCAAGCTGAAGGGAAGAAAAGAAAGCAATAAATATTTATTGAGTGTCTACCACACACTCCCAGTGCTGTGCTTAATAATATGCAAGCCATGGCCTCTCAGAGCTCTGATTCTGGAAGAGAAAAGATAGTGAGCAAGCAATGGCGATCAGAGGGACCAAAGCATATGCAGAATGGGGCAGGTAGCCAGGATGCCGTCATAGGTGTTTACAGGGGTGTATGTAGCTAGAGACTTCCCAAGAACTCATCAACATCGGCATCTGAAGAATGTATAAGGAAAGCTCAATGAAAAGTCAGGGCCTTCTTGGCTAAGAGACTGAAAGGTACAGAGGCCTTGAGGGAAGAAGTCTATTATTTGAAGTTCATGGCTGTTTGGAGTTGAATGTGAGCAAGCTTTAAATAGTAGATAGCTCAGTCACAAGTTTACAGGGGCTAAAATGAGATGTTGCCCTGCTAAGGCACCTTAAAGGATATAAAATGCATCTGGATGATAATGAGGAGCCATTCAAGTGTTAGACACACACACAGTAGGTCTTATCTAGTGGGTGGTAATGAGGAATTATTAATTGATTATTAATTATTAAATCAATTACTAAATCAAGAATTATTAAGTCAAGGTGTGGAAACAGGATTTAGAATCATAGCATTGAGATGGCAGCTGCATTGTAAAAGGAGAAGGAGCTAGCCCTGGTCGCTCCTTGCTGGGAGGCATTTCCTCAGCACATCCTTGAGCATCCGGTGGGAGGACACTGAGGTCTGAGGCCATTGAACCAATGAGTATCACGGAGCTGAAACTACCAAGTGTTTCTTCTCCAGTATGACTAAGACCTTGAAGGAACGACCTCACCCCTACACCTTCTGTATGTCAACTATCCAAAGTTGTAGTAAAGTGGCCTTGAACACAGTCCCTCAGTATGGCTACTTAATTCATGTCCACTCCAAGAACCACCAAAATAACCCAGATTTGGGTTCATACTACCAAGATCCATCTCTAGCATTTACTCAGTGCATGGTCTCAGGGAAATCATTCAACTTCCGGGAGTATCTGTCTCCTCCTCTGTAAAACAAATAATGCGATAAGAGTTAGAGATTGTATACACAAGGGGCCAAATGCAGGAATGCAGGGCCTAGCACAGAGTAGGCCCCCATCAGCAGAGATCACTGAATAAGAACTCCATCAGCCCCCTGCCCCCCCTCACCCCTTTAAATTTCCTGTCAATTCCCATGGCTGAAGAATATTCTACAATCCTGAGAGAAGCATGTAAGCTTAATGGCTGTGAAACACCAACAAGCTTGAGAAAGGACTGGGGAAAGTCCTGCATCTGGTTCTAATCTGGATACTGCTTAAAGGTCTCAGGCTGTGTCATGTGGGATGCCATCTAGATGTTTCTTTTACTTTGCTGAGCACTCCTGCAGAAGCCAGGTCTATTGGGGGAAGGGCAGCCTCTCTGCAGGCAGAGGAGGCAGGAGAATCAGAGAGCTCTTAGTTTGTGCTGTGCTCCCAGTACTTTTTCGTTGTACAGAGCAACTCTGTGAAGGGTGGATGAAGGGTATTGGGTTTTAATTGGGAAATGCTATCAATTGTCCTAGGCTCATTTAAAAATCCATTAGTATCAGGAAGTGGACAGATTAAGCAATGAGGAAAGGAAAAGAAAAAAGCTGTCAATGCCCCAGCTTTGTAGTGAACATACAGTCTGTCTAAGCTTCACCAGCGAGGGCTGTTGCTGAATGCTAAGAAGCTGCAAGAGTCAATTTTAGGAGGCCGGGGAGGGAGAGTGGGTGTCTGGGCCAATTCACATGAAGTCCTAAGCAAGCTTGTTGTTCTCACAGCTTCCAGAGATGATATTGCCAAGATCCACACTGCATATGTCAGGCCCTTGCAGCTGTTTCTGGCAGCCTGGTGGCTGTGCCATCCAGCTGTAAGCCACTCGACACCTGCTAGTCCTCTTCCCTCCCTCCTTACTTAGCAAGCTCTCAAACAGGCTGTCTACCCGTTTGTGCCAGGAGGCCCAGCAGTCTTGAGACAGACAGGGAGATGGGCTGTAGAAACATGCTGGAAGATGGATGAGAGAGGAGGAGGAAAGAAAGGAAGACAAGAGTGAAGAAAATTGGGGCTGGGAAGAAGGCTCGGCCTGTAAAGTGCATGCCAGGCAATCACGAGGACCTGAGTTCAGACCCCAGAACCATGTCCAAAAGCAGGACATGGTTTTATAAATGCTGGGGAGATGGAGACAAGTAGATGCCTAGAGCTCTCTAGCTGGCTGGTCAGCCTAGATGAATCAGCAAACTCCATAAAAGTTAGAGATGCTATCTCACAAACCAAGGTGGGGATTTATTGCGGAAGATACTTGAGGTTGAACTCAGACCTCCACACTCACATACATACAAATGATAAATGAAAGTATGGAAGCAAATGAAAAGGATAAATAGGAAGGCTGTGTGCTCATTTTGTAGCATTTATATAATAAAGCAGCACAAACAATGTATTCAACAACAGAATTGATTCTCTCGGGGATGTATAGGCTAGAAATCAGAAATCAAGGTGTCACTGGGCCTAGGTGTCCTCCAGTGCCTAATAATGATGTCTTCCTTCCTCTTCCAGCAAGAGCAAGGCAGTGTGCTAGCTAGGCCAGGTACCCTTGGCTGTGGTAGCCAACATCACTCCCATCTCTGCCCCTGTCTTCTCATGGCCAATTTCCTTCTGTTTCTGTGTCCATCTATTCTCTTTAGAAAGGCACATTACCCTGGGTTACAGTCCACCTCAATCCAGTGTGGCTTCATCTCACCTTGATTACATTTGCAAAGATCTTTTACCAAATAAGGTTGCATTCACAGCTACTGAGAGTTGGGACTTGTAGGGAAACACAGGTCAATGCACACCAGGCTATTTAGAAGGCTTCTGCCTAGGTAAAGGTCCCGCACTGGGATGGCACAGGGGAGATTAGAAAAGGACTGTTGAAGAATTCGTGGTTGTGAGTTGAAGAAAATGATGGTGGGACTTAGCCCAGTGGAATTCCTGGGGCCACAGTGGACTAGAATGCATGACAGAAAAGGCTACTCAGTTCTGGCCTTTGTCACTATGTGGACCTCAGACCCAGGCATGCCAGATCTGGTGAGGACCTAATATTCTAATTTCTATGTGAAATTCCTCAATCCTCTTGTAAACTTAAGCACCCATGTTTTCTCCCAAATATAGTATCAGCCAAAATCATCCCATCTGAAAACAAGCAGCCAAGTTGTCATCACTGTATAAAACCTTAGGCTAAATCCCAGGCTGGTCACTTGCTGTATGACCTTGGACAGGTGACACACACCTCTCTCTCTCTCTCTCTCTCTCTCTCTCTCTCTCTCTCTCTCTCTCTCACACACACACACACACACACACACACACACACACACACACACACACACACAGCACAGCTTCCTAATGGGTACTGAGACTGGTCTTAGTCATGTCAGAGAGCACAGTATTCATATAGATCAGGTGCCAGGCTCACCCTGGAAATGCTAACAGTTTAGATTGAGAAACTAGACATACAAATTGGGGAATTGAGTGACACCATCTGGTGGCTCTGAGTGTTATTTCAGTGGATTGATTTCCAACTACTAGAAAGTGCCTCACCCACACTAGGGCTGAGTAATGTCTCTCCTGACATTTAACCCCTTCGTACAAGCTCCTCTCTAAAGAAGACTGTTTGGCAAAAGAGTGAAGAGTGTGTTTCCAAAGGCAGAGAAGTGAGTGAGACAAGAGTCTGGTAAAGAGCACATTGCAGTGGGGAACCAAGCCCAGGTCCAGTTCAAACGCTACCGAGGACAACAGCCAAGCACTCGTAGTCTTTGAACTCATTCTGTGTGAAGCACTGTGTTAAGTTCCTATGCTCTGCTCAGAGATGCTCCTCATTGACTGCTGTAGACAGAGGCTAGAATTTGCAATCACCCTATTAAACCGATGAGGAAGCAAGAGGTAATCCCGACGTCTTAGGGAAAATCTCCCGATTCCTTTAGAGCAGGGCAGCTAAAGCAAGTACTGTTTTCACAGTATCTGGAAGTCTGAAAGCTCAAGTCCATCTGTAAATTGGGTTCAGGCTAGGAGAAGCCACTTTGCAACCTTTGGTATGAGCTCTGGTCCTAATTTTTCTATTTTCTATGTGACCTTGAGTGAATAACATTCTAATTCTCTCTGTCTCTCTATCTGTCTCTCTGTCTGTCTCTCTATCTGTCTCTCTGTCTCTCTGTCTCTCTCTCTCTCTCTCTCTCTCTCTCTCTCTCTCACTCACTCTCCTGCTCCCCACCCTCTTTTCAGTCATGAAATACACCTTCAATAGCTGGCCAAGGTCACAAAGATTGCAAGTGACAAAGTCCATCATGTGAACCCAGGCAGTGCAGCAACACTAAGTTCAGTCATTACACAGTCATCAGCACACATTTCTGGCACAATTCTAAAATCCTTCCACCCTCCAACCTGTGCAGGTGGGACCCAGGATAGCCACCTTGTACTGGATGGTGTCTTTAACAAACTCCAGTGAAGGACAGTGAGGTGAACATGGATGCCTGGAGGGTTGCAGAAACTTCTGTGAAGGAGAAGAGCCAGGAAAGCTGAAGGTCCCTTCTCAGCTCTCCGTGTGTTGGCTTGAAACTGCAATATGGAGCCCCCTCCCTCATCATATGCCAATTTCAATTCATACTTCAGAATAAAGAAAATCTAGCTTTAATGTCAGGTGTCATTTAGTCTTAAAAGCTCTTGATGTGAAAATGAAGGCACCTAGTGGTTTTTCATATTTATTTTTAGAAAAAATAATCTTTAAAAAAAAAGAGTGAAGTCTTCTCTAGAATGCAAGCATATAAAATAGGATCAGCTGGTGTCCATTGTGTGCTTCCCAAGCATAATAATGATGACGACGGCAGGAACTGCATCGGCTAAACCTTGCTGAGAACCTGCCCAGTGCCAAGTGCTTTTTATCCTAAGACTCTTCCAGAGTGACTCAGCTTTCCAGCAACCCCACAAAGAAACTGAGGCATGGAGACATTAAGTTGATCGCTCAAGGTCACAGCATCTCAGTGTGGTAGTCAGAGACCAGCCTCTGAGCCGGTATCCTTCCTCATCCCACTACCCTGCTGCCCACCCCAGTCTCCAGGGCCATCAGAGCAAATAGTCACCTGGGAAACAGCTGACGGCAAAGGGAAGCAGGAACTGAAACACTGTGAGTCATATGATGTGGAGTCATATTTTTAAATTGGTGTGATTTCGCTGTCAAATGGGTCTTAACATGTGTGAAATGTCTGTCCCAGTTGATGGTCACACAGACCTGTCACTGAACCTCACTCAGTCTTAGCTAACGTGTCATGAAATACTTCACAGGATCTTTCAAAGAGAAATTTAGGTTTGCCCTAAAACCTGAAATTCTAAGTCAGAATATATTAAAGGTTCCTCTCTAAAATTTCTGAAAATCTGCCTCATCTTTTGTGTGGCAAAGCAAAACCAAGTCCAAACTTTATTGCCTTTGTGAAGACAACCGTGGAACTCATTGTTGTAAAGGAGGAGAAGATCCAGAGCCTAATACCCGAGGCTACCAGAGTAGCATCTTCAGGGAAGGGTAGACTGGACCCAGAGCCTAACACCCAAGGCTACCAGGGTAGCATCTTCAGGGAAGGGTAGACTGGACCCAGAATCTTACACCCAAGGCTGCTAGGATGGCATCTTCAGGGAAGGGTAGACTCTGTGAACCTTCTCAGAAAGCCCTGTTTCTGGCCAGATAAACACATACCTAGCTGCAGTCCCTGGGAAAAGGGGAGAGTTGTGTCCTGAGTCTAAGGATGAATGACAACATTCAGGGATAGGGACATCTTCCAGGAGACTGGAGGAGACAATAATTCTGGGCTCTTATAAAATATAATTTTAGATAACACATGAAAAGTATTAAACTTTTAGAGAGGTGAACTAGAGACCATTTTTCAACCTTGGCATATACAGTTTGGACTGGGTAACTCTGCTCTGGGGCTATCCAATGCATCATGGAGTGGTCAGGAATATTCCCAGCCTCTGCCCACCTGTCACTAACACACACACACACACACACACACACACACCATTAGTGACAATCAAAAATACATTCAAATGAACCCCAACTGAGACCACAGAACAGAATTATATCAGAGGTATTATTCAGTTCTCTGATTCGTTAGGATACTTCAGTGATTAAAACAAAAAGTCAAACTCGGTTTTGTTTTGCACTGCTAAGCTATCCCTTGGTGGGCTGTCTGATGCTTAGGTTGAGGCCCGGGTCACAGTCCTTTGCTGTCCTCCTCCTTTGCCCTGGCTCCCTGCCCTCAAGTCAGTTGCTGCAATGTTTAGCTTAATCATCCTTCGGATTGACTTCTTTCCACCTGCTGTGGCCTCCAGCTCCTTCTTTCTCCCCCACAGATGTGAAACTGGGGAAAAAAATGAAAACGAATGCCAAATGTCTTAGGTAAGGAGCTTAATTCACCCAGACAGCCTTTCTCTTACTGTAGGCAAGCATTTTTTTTTCCTTAACTCCAAAATTGTCTTTCTCCCATCAACTTTCTCCAGTAATAACTACTTAGCTGCTTACAGCACAGGTTCTGTGCCTGGTGTTTGGAGCTGAAAGTCCATAATCACACCATAGACATCTTGGTGTCTAACCTGTCTGTTAACTGTTTTCATGGTCCTAGGTGAGTCTCTGAAGCTCTCAGCTTATTTTTCTGTTTGGTTGGTTGTTTGGGTTTTTATTAATTTAACTTGTTCTTGGACAATCTTATATACATATATAATGTGTTTGGATTACTCTCCCTCCTACCCCTATTAATCCCAGCTCCTCCTTACAATTCCCTTTCCAAGGTTCCTGCCTTTTTGTTTTGTTCTGTGAACTATTGGGTTAAACTGGGGCCATCTATATGACCTAAAGGTTGGAACTATTCAGTAGAGAGTAGTAGGTACACCAGTGGGTGCTCAATTGAAGACATTGATGCCACCCTCTCCAGGAACCTGTGGGTAGCCAGTAGTTCAGCGTGGAAAAGTAAGGCCCCATTGTCATGACCTGTGCTGCTTTGAACTTGACCTGACTGGGCAAAGGAGGGAATGAAGAAAAGACAGGCACACAGACACACAGAAAAGCTGGGATTGGGCAGGCCATGCATTCTGATGAATACACGAGCACGGCCTGGAAATTCAGCACATTTATTGTATACAACTGGATAGAGGAGGCAGGTTTATTGTATACAGATGAATAGAGAAAGTAGGTTTAACTTATCCCTGTAGGTGGTCTCTGTAGAGGACCAGTCTTAGGCTGGAAATATCTGGAAGAAAGAATCTGTGGTCAACGCTTTATGCACATACTGTCAACATCCACACACAGATCAGGGGACATCTTGTCATTTCCCTGAGGCTAACCCAAGGAAGACTTTGCCAATGCCCATGGATCTGAAGCATTGGAATCATTGACATGGCCATATTCATGATAAACAATACACATTTACCCATGACCTTCTCTGCTCCCCACTCCTCCATGAGCCTCTCCCTAGGCCATTACTGGCTGTTGATAAAGCCAGTCTTGTGCAGGCCAAGTGCAGACAGCCACAGCTGCTGTGAGATCATGAGTGTGATGGCTGTCACACCCAGAAGACAGCATTTTGCAGAACTTCTTCCTATCTTCTGGCTCTTCCATTCTTTCCACCTCCTTTTCTGTGATGTTCCCTAGACGTGATGAGCCTTAGAGGGAGTAGTATATAAATGTCTTATTTAGGGCTACGCAGTCAACTACCCTTTATTCTCAGTCCCTTGAGCAGCCAAGAGTCTCTGCATTCATTCCATTCATTGCAAAGAGGAACTTTTCTGTCTAACACTTAGAGTATCAACTTTAGTTCTAGTATTTAGAAATTGGGGGAAATAAAAGTACCAGCCCTGTAGAGCCGTGACCATGATTCATTAAAACACTTTGTATAAAGTGTTCAGCAAAGCACTACACACAGAGAAAGAACTCAACACATACCACACCTCTATCATCACCACCGTTATCACTGTTGATCAGCACTTCATTCCATTCCCTCCTGTTTTAGCTGGATGTATCTGCAGGCAATAACTTCAGGGCCCCAAGACATTGCTTTGAAGAATCTATCAAAATGTAGATTGTTTTTAGTCAATCAGAAGTCATATCATTATACCTTTTAGTCACTCACAGATCACCAGCCAAGGTATCTACAAGGTGTCCAGATTGTCTACAATGAACCCAGCTAGAAATAAAAGCAAGTCCCAGAAGACCCTTACTGACACCCCAAACCAGCCTTCACTTTTTTCTTTCCCTGAGCATCTGCACAGGCCCTGGACCACTCTGTCCCAATTTCCACTTTTAGAAAGTAACTGCACTTTGCAGTGATGATGCTTGAATTCAGGATAACAAGGGGGTTGAAAGATACTATCATTATTGCTGTTATTATTATCATCATCATCATTATTAATTTTTTTGCTAATATTTACTTCTCAACAAGTGAAGTGTAAAGACCTGCCATGGAATGACTGAACGTTAGCACGTGAGGTAGCTATTACCATTTTATCACCAGCAAACCTTCACTCCTTGCTGCTCATATTTCCAGTGCAAGGAATCCAGCCCTGTGAGAATTACAAAGAGCACAACTTAAGTGTTTCTCATCAAGTCCTACTTCTTTTGTTCAGGTGACCAGTTGTGGGAGTCTGGGTAATGGGGCAAGCATCATGAGTATACAGTGTAGCATTGTGCCGACATCTTCAGCCTAGAAGTGCACAGGCTTAGATAGTAATCCCAGCCCTGCAATTTACTAGTATGAGAGAAGGATCACCATGGCATGCATCTCAAGAGATTTTCTGTCCCATTGGTACAAATGGTCCCCAGGCTAGATAGCCCTCCAGGTACCAGAAGTAGATATCATTAGCCTTATTAAACCCAGAGTCAGAGACCATCAGCTCCTCAGGATTATATATCAGTCCATCATGCACTGAAAATGACAACTCAAGCAAGTATCTAATTGTTGAAAACTCCATGTTCATAGCTGCATTTCTTCTCCATATGCTTATTATGATGGTTCAGTATACAAATAAGGTTTGTAAAGTACTTAGCCCAAAGCTTTGAACTTAGTAAATGCTTAATAAATAGTTTGGAAATAATAGTTATTTAGATGATTATAATAATGATCTATAGAAAACAGCTTATAAAAAGACCCCTGAGCTGTCAATGTACCAAACAGATCTGAGACACCAGACCTGTCTCTAATTGCTATCATTAGTTACTCTCTTAACTTCTATGGCATTTTATCAGGGTTAAATGTAGCTAAGATCATT
>CABHPP010144601.1:0-26377 GCA_902168425.1 Peromyscus attwateri | reverse complement strand
GTGTGTGTGTGTGTGTGTGTGTGTGTGTGTGTGTGTGTGTGTGTGTGAATATGGAGGTAAGAGGTCACAGGTCAACATTGGCTGTCTTCTTCAGTCACTCTCTTTTGAGACAAAGCCTTTCACTCAACCTGAATCATACTGATTCAGCTAGCCTGGCTAGACAATGAGCTCCAGGGATCTGACCAAA
Organism: Peromyscus attwateri; assembly: GCA_902168425.1. Classification (NCBI taxonomy): domain Eukaryota; kingdom Metazoa; phylum Chordata; class Mammalia; order Rodentia; family Cricetidae; genus Peromyscus; species Peromyscus attwateri. The sequence continues at coordinate 26,190 of CABHPP010144601.1, read as the reverse complement.
TGATGGGAACGCAAGCTGACTTTTATATGAGTGCTGAGAATCTGAACTCAGGTCCTCATGCTTGCAAGTCAACAGTTTTACACACTTAACCATCTCCCCATCCCCCAACATTGTCTGCTTCAAATTGCTTATAATAATAATAAGAGGCTCAAATGGACTATAGGAATAGAAAAGACCTTTAGGAGTGTAAAGCACAAAATAAGTTTAACTAATCAATGATTCCTCATTCTTTGTAGGCTGCATCATTTAACTGTATTTGTTCCTGATGATAGTAGCGTACAAACTAGGTTACCGACAATCTCTGCTAGCATATTCCTAGATAAGGCTAGACCTCTATAAATGATCCCTGAAGATAACTGAAAGCAGAGTCAGAATTCTTCCTTTGGACCTCTATGAAGGCTAAATGTATTGACTAATGGCATAAGTACAATAAGGCATCGGGGTATTCTGTATAGCCATTCTGTTTGCTAAGTTTGCAGAAGCCTCTCTTCAAAGCTATTTGTCTTTCCTTCCTTGCTCTTCAGGGTAAAAGAGTGTTTGGAGGCTGACAGCTGGTGATGGGCTTACTTGGGAATAGTTCATAAAGCATGACTGCTTCCAGGAGACCTGTTTACACAGGCCTGAGAGAGGCCTCAGTCCACTGTTGGAAGCAGCAGAGACTGTCTGCAGAATCAACACACAACTTCCTAACGATCATTTCTGTATTTTTAAATAGCTCCCTAATGGAAGGGGAGCAAGGAGCAGGGAAGCCATTTATTTTGTTTGTTTGTTTGTTTGTTTGTTTTTTGTTTTTTCAAGACAGGATTTCTTTATGTAGCTTTGCACCTTTCCTGGAACTCACTCTGTAGCCCAGGCTGGCCTTGAACTCACAGAGATCCACCGGGCTCTGCCTCCCAAGTGCTGGGATTAAAGGCATGCTCCACCACTGCCCAGCCTCAGGGAAGCCATTTCTACTCCATGAGTTTATCGCATCCCACTGAGATAAGAGCCACAGCAGTCAAGAGCTGTCAAGGGATGGTACGTTTTCCAAAGCTGACTGACAGCAGGGTGGGGATGGGGTCAACTAAAGGTCCAAAAAGAACTCTTGCTACTGCTAATTGTTCTTGCAGAGACAAATCGGGAAAGACATAAATACTATAAGAACTCTTGACAGTCAAAAGCTTTTCATATTTTGCAATAATTTGCATTAAGTAAGCTGAGGACAGGTGGTTCCAAAGTAAAACTGCCTAATTCAACACAGGTTTGGGGTTGAGGGCACTGGCCACTTCTAGGCCAATTACAGAAGAGAAGAAATGAGTTAGTGATTGCAATATTTAGTGTTCTAAAGAGACCAGATAACTCTTTAGATACTTAGAGAACCTCAATTGGAAAACTGCAAACCCTCCATGTGGGTTTGGCCAATAAATGGTGGTCACAACATGACTCCATAGTCAGAAAACTGTCCATAACGAAATGAAATGCTTTGCCAAGTAACAGCTTCTCCATCAAAGGTGGACAAGCACAGAATGGCTTGCAGTCTGTGAACGTTTATGGTTTTCCTTGAAGTTCAGTCAAGTTACAGTGCATATAAGATTGAGCTTTGACAGCTGGCTCTAAAAACAAAAAAACAATTGTGGTCTAAATTACCTTTGAAAATCGTTTAAGTTGACAAACATAATATGTGCGTGATTTTATTTTTACAACCCTGGACAGTTAAGATTTGAGTGCCTCTAGGAACAATGCTGTCACAAATGGGTGTCTGAAAACACAGGGTTCACTTTCAGTGGGCTGAAAGGGTTTAAAGCTGGAGGGACTGTAACTATTCATGTCTTTCACCTGTGTATTCTCTTGGGTATATGTTCTGATGGAATGGCAGGAGGAGCCACCAATAGTTCTCAAACAGATGTACATGGATATGTGCCTGAGTGCATATCATATACAATTGAAGGTATCAGTATAAAATCAGATACACTGCTGGCCTATCATACATGTAGGAAGAAGGCAGGGGTAAAATCTGAGCCTTGTCATCTTTGCTAAACTTCCAAAGAATAGGCTCATCTCTATCATACATATGTGGATTAAATAACCCAATTGGGGACATAATAGAAAGAATAAAATTTACTTACATATTTTTAATTTACTGTTGCAGAATTTGTTATGTGACTATAATGTGATTTGATCTAATCTACCTCCACTCATATTTTTATGTATTTTAGATTTACACCATCACAATAAAGACAGGAATTTTCCATCACCATCAAAAATTTCCCCAAAGCCCAGACCCTTTGCAGTCAACATCCTCTCTGTTACCCTTAGATATTGTAAGCCACAGAGCTACCGTCCATCCCTAGAGAGTTGCCTTTTTTAGAAACACCTATGAATGGATTCAGAATAATATCTAAAATGGATTCACATTGTTGAATTTCTCAGCCATTCTCTTTTTCTTATTATTCTTAGTAACATATTTTATGGCTTCAGTAACTCTCTGAAATTTTGGGAGAAAAAACATAATTACATCACTCTTGCATCCTTTATGCCTCCAAAGCCAGTACCATGTGCATGATACCATCAAGTTCCACTACCAACTCAGGATGGACCTTTTCCCCCTTGAATGATATTAATAACAGCTTTTGTATGCAGTTGCCTTTTAGGAACAAAACCCCTTGAGTTTCTGCCTTTCACAAGCTGGAAACTTAGCTAGGTGGGGACTTGCTGCAAAGTCACTCTTCCCCTTGTTCTGGTATAGAGTAAAAAGTCTCTACTTAGTGGGACTAACCCCTCTTAACAATTACGGCCTCTTTCAACTCATGCCTTGGCTGTGATGTTAAACATCCTGCTGTCTTCTCCTCAAGCTGTATATTTTGTATTTCTTTCTGCTCCGCTTGCTCTTTTTCATTGTGGAAATGCATACGAATTATCAGTAATGACTATGCCACCAAAGAAATTAGTCCACTACTTTTTAATTTAGTCTCAAGCAAGACAGTTGTCACAGGAATGACCTCTAGACTGGTGGCTAATAGAGACTTCATTGCCTCTGACACCTCATGAGCTGCACCCCTATGGTTTCAGTTATTCTCAGCACGACTGTCATCCAGGCCGCTGCGAGAATTTCTGATAAAGCTCTGCTTAGAGTAGTCAACCACTTTTCTGGTCCAGTGTTCCCAAGTCTTCCACGTTGCCCTCAAAAAACAACACAGTCAGTTCCTTCACAGCACCAGCTCCAAATTTCTCAGTACCAACCTCTATATTAGTGACTTTTCATAAGTGTGACAAAACACCATGATCCAAAGGGACTTGGGAAGAGTTTATTTGGGCTAACAGTTTCAGAGGCAGAGTCTATGACAAGTGTGGGCAGCGTGGTGGCAGACCACTAGAGCAGAAAAGGTAAGAGGCCACATCTTCATCCACAGATATGAAGCGGAGAGAATGAGCTGCAAGCGAAGTGGAGCTATAAACCCTGAAAGCCCATCCCCCAGTCACGTACTCTCTCCAGCAGGACTCAATGATCTAAAGTTCCATAATATCCCCCAAGCAGCGCGATCAAGAGCCTAGAGAGGATGTATCTCATTTAAACCACCACACCCCACTGAGGTAGCATGGCACCTTTGGTAAAATAATAATAATAATAATAATAATAATAATAATAATAATAACTGACCAATGAATAACTTTTGTGTTATTTAATGTATCCCATTGATCTATCTGTGCTTAATACAATAATTCCCTGTCTTACTTTATACTTACAGTAACTAATAAATCAGAGACTAAGTTGTCAAGGATCTTCCCTTTCACAATTGTATTGACTGGTTAGTGTCCTTTGAAATTCATATGCTGTTTAACTGTAATTTCACACCATGTTTCAAAAAGTTTAGTTAAAGCCTTGACTGGATATCACTGGCTGTGTAGTATGACCATCAACATAGTATAGGTATTAACTTAATCCATTAACTAAGTATTAACTTAATCCATTAACTTAAGTGTCTTTTGGTTCTTTAATCAATATTTTATGAGTAACAGAACTTGAATTTTTTTAATTACATTTGTCCTTTGGTATTTGTATTGTACTGCTCCTGGGTAAATTCAATGTTAGTTTTCATTCCGCTATTACTAATACACAAATATAATTGATTTTTGTAGATTGACCTTATATTTGACAACTGTATCTCTTGTTAGTTTGACTACATTTTAGGATTTTCAATATATATTTTCACAATGTATGCAAATCAAGGCAATTTTACATTTCCCTTTAAATATATATCACCTTTAATAATGTGTCTTACTTTCTTGCACTGCCTAATTCTTCTAATGCAAGGTTTAATGAAAGTTGTGGGAGAAGATATCCTTGTCTTAACCCTGATCTTGGGAGAACACATTCAGCCTTTCATGACAAAGTATGCTATTGCCTGAAATCCAGTCTCCTAAGGTATCCTTATGAAGTGAGAAAGAGTCCATTAGGACTGGCTGGATGGCTCAGCAAGTAAGACAATTGTCATGTAACCTTGACAACCTGAGTTCAATCCCTAAACCCCACATAAAGAGAATGAGAGAACCAACTCCACAAAGCTATCCTCTAACTTTCAGACAGGTGCCCCTCAATGGAATTCATACACACACCCAATACTAATAGATAATTTTTTAAAAATCCCACCCATCACTAGTTTGTAGACTTTTCTTCATAAACAAAAGTTGAATTTTGTCAAAAGTTTCTTTTTAATCTATTAAAATGATACTGGATTTTTACCTTTATTTTTTAATATGATGAGCTAAATTGAGTTTTGTATGTTAAATCCTATTTTGATTTTTCTGGATTAGCTCCTTAGTGGCCACAATCTACTACCTTTTCTGTATCTTTTTTTTTTTTTTTTTGGGGCTGAGGACTGAACCCAGGGCCTTGCGCTTGCTAGGCAGGCGCTCTACCACTGAGCTAAATCCCCAACCCCTCTGTATCTTATTGGATTTGATTTGATAACATTTTGTTAGGGATTTTTTGCCTGTGTCCATGAGGGATATTGGTACAGTTTCCTTTGATGTGTTGGTAATAATGAGTTTATTAAACAATTTGAGGAAGGTCCCTATCTCTTATATTTCTGAAAGTAATTTGTATATGACTCAACTCCCTTCACCTTACGTGTTACGTGGAATCCACAGTGAGGCTATCTGTGCCTGTTCTTCTTAGGGAGAAGATTTTATTTTTATTTATGTGGACATGTGTCATTGTGTAGGGGTGGATATGTACACTGTGTGTGTGACAGTGCCCACAGAGACCAGAAGAGGGTGAAAAATCTACTGGAGCTGGAATTACAAGTGGTTGTGAGCCACCCAGTATGAGCCCTGGGGACCAAATTTAGGTTCTCTGGAACAATAGCAAATGATCTTATCCTCTGAGCCATCTCTCTAGCCCCAAGATTTTTTAAATTGAATTTTGTAACTAGTATAAGATTATTTGTATTTTTTTTCTCCTTTAGGGTGAATTTTTACCTTTAATGTTTTTCAAAGAATTATGTCTATTGTTAGTTGTCAATTTTATTGCTGTGAAATTTATAACTTTTTTTTTTTTGGTCTTTTGAGACAGTTTCTCTGTGTAGCCGTGGCTCTCCTGGAACTTGCTCTGTAGACTAGGCTGACCTTAAACTCAGAGATACGCCTGTCTCTGCCTCCCAAGTGCTGGGATTAAAGGTGTTCACCACCACTAGCCCCTGGCTCATAACATTCTGCTATTACCTTTTCATTACTGAAGAATGCAGAGTGCTTGGTGAAAACAGTATTTTATTTTCTGGATCTTGTTGTATTTTACAAAGCACATTAATCTTTTCAAAGAAACAATTTTGGAGTTGAACAATTTCATATCTATAATTAACTATCAATATTTCTGCATTTGTCTTTATTTTCTCCTTTATATTAAAACAGATTTACTTTGGTCTTTTCTACTTCTTATATTGGAAACTTAGATCCTTAACTTTTTTTTATTATCTGGACCTGGCTTCTTTGGCCTTCTATGATCATATACGGCTCTACCCATTTTCCAAAGAACGTCATTTCTTTCTTCTTAATGACTAAACAGTATTCTATTATATATGTATATATATGTATATATAATATATATACATACAGACATTATATATATATATATATATATCACATTTTCCTTTTCTACCCATCTGTTGATAGATACTTAGATTCCATAATTTGGCTATTTAGAAAAGTACTGTATAAGTGAGAATATGCAGGTTTCTCTGTGTATGCTTATTTAGATTCCCTCAGGTAGTCATCTAAGATTAATGTTAATAATTCAATTCTGGTTTTAGTTTCTGGTTAACTTGCATACCAGTTTCCTAATATCTTCACTAAGCTACATTCCACCAATAGTGTTTAAGAGTCCCTATTTGCTGCATCCCCACTGAAGTTTCTTGTTTGATTCCTTGATGATAACCTTCTGATTAGGATGAGGTAGAACTTAGCATAAATTTGATTTACATTTCCCTGATGGGTCAGGATTGAACATTTTTATAGACTTATTAACCATTTGTATTTAATCTTTTGGGCGTTATTCAGCTTATTTACGTACTTCAAGCTTAAGCATATACAGCAGCTCTATTCTCTATGCCTAGTATTCATTGCTAATAGCTCCATCTGATGGAGGAAAGCACATTCAGATGTCAAAGAATTAATTTCCATCTGGTTGAGTAGCCTTGGACTAATTACTTCATCTATATTTGTCTCATATTCCTCATCTATAAAATGAGATGAAAGAGGTTTCCTCATTCAGTAGAACAAGAAAGTGAGCTACAGGTCAAGGAATGTTGACATTTAAAGCATATATTTGAAACTTAGGGACATAGTCCTGTTCCTTCAATCTGTGGTGCTTAGACAATGCACACACCCTGCCTTCTCTTAGCTGTGTTCTCCACATCTACAAAACAAGGACAAGTGAATCCGTGATGGTCTCTGTCAGTGCTGTAGGATTTACACAAATCACCAGGCACAGTGCTAGGGTTGGGACTTCGAATTACGTTCAAAACATTTTTATGCATAAAATACTTACTGTTGCATACTTTAAGTTTTCTATTTGCTTATTACCATGACTTATCATCAGACTCATCACTGATTTAAATATCCACAGATGGGAACAAGAATAAAGAATGTGTAGCCTCAAACTCTAGCCTCATCCTTTCTTCTTCAAGATTCTTCATATCTATGGCTGTTTGGTCAGATCACTGACTTTCTAGCCCCTTCAATCTCCCTGACACTTTCTCATTGTCTATGGGTCTAGCAATGGGCCATCCCAACATACTCTATATTTCTAATATCTTTGCCTTTCTTTTCTTCTTCTTGTTCCTATAAAGACTCTGTATCCTGTGTCTACTCCTAGAAATTATTTCAAGTCTAGCATAATCTCATAGGCCCTGTCTACTGTACTTCCATTACCACCCTCTGGGTCATTTGTTCAACGCTGCAAGCTTCTCTTAATACCTCTGCTCCCATTTAGCTTTTATTTTCTTTAGCTATTCTGTTTAGTTGTGTATATGACACAACCTACCGTCTAGATCCATTAACTTCCCTCTAGTGCTGAAAGGCAGAACTCCGTCACAATCATCTTTGGAATCCATGTTAGCTGATACAGAGCTTGGCACACAGGTGGATCACAAGGTGCAAACAGGAGAAGGAAAGCTGATGAAAGGAACAGCAAGAATTGTGCTGTAAACTGTTCTTGGTGGGGCTCAGGCCTGTGGTCACAATAAGTGTGAGCACATGTTCTATCTAATCAACTGAGCTGCCCAGCCCAGCAACAAACAGTGTCCAACAAATGGAAGAACAAATGTCTACCTTTCATCATAAGCTTCCAGGGGACTTTTATTGCATGTTGACACAACCATGATATCCTAGATGATCTGGAGCCTTTGGGGACCTGATGAGAACTTAATTCAGGGTCTATATGTTATAGATATACAAAGTGAGACCAGGATACTTCCCTCTCACCCCCACCCCAGAAAAGCGTTTGACAAATAAGCAGCAGAAATATGACCAGGATTGGATGCATGTGCCTGCCACGTCTATAACCCACTTCATTAGTTCTACTCCCATCCCAAGACTTTGTCTCATTTTCATTGTACTAGGCTAGGATCCTGGCCTTCCAGCCCCACCACTCTGTTGGACCAGTGTGTAGTGGTAGCTCATTCTAAGCATTTGTTACTTAGACAAGGAAACAAGGGACTGGCTCATTTCAAGAGACAGAAGCTGCCAGCCGTGCGCTGAGCTGATGAAGCTGGAGGAACAGATCCCACAGTCAACTTTCACTTGTGATACCAATTACCAGTTAGTGGCTTCCAAAACTGCCCTCTCTCAGTTTTTATAGTATTAGAAGTCTCAAAACTCACAGAAAGCTGTTACTCTGAGAGTAGGTTTTATTACATGGAAAGGGTACTAATTAAAATCAGCCAGGTGGCAAGGTAATGGGAGAGGAGTCCACAAATGCTCTAAAATGCAGTTCTCAATGCCCTCTACCTTAGAGTCACAGAATTTCTTTCACAGCACCCACATATAACAACATATATTAGAACATTGTCAACCAGAGATGTTCACTTAAGGCTTTATCCTAAGATTCTACTGAGGGCTCCATTACATAAATAAAATATAGGCAAATTCCCACCTACCTGATCTCAGAATCCAGCTCCACTTGGAGGATGAGCTAATACCTCCTGATCCATGACCCAAAGTCCCAACCCTAAATTATATTGCCAGACCCTCTGGAATGACCCCACACCTCCAGGCAAACAAAACACTCTCAAGCATGAAATTCTAAGGTCTGAGAGATTCCTTCCCAGACGTGTGGGCAAAGGCTAGACTTCTTTGGGACAAGATAAAATTCTTTGCTACCCAAAGCCCAGTACAGATATTCCTCCTGGCATACCCTGACTTCAGTTAAGCATTTGCAGAATGCTTGCACTTAGTAGTTAGATAGGCCTGTGTAAACTCCACCACTTACACCTGTGAGACCTCATCCCATCAGGGATGGGTCTGAGTTCTCCTCTTAGAAAATGGAGCTAGAGATGCCCAGCCCTGTAGTGTTCTTAAAGTGCAGAGTTTGTGCCCTCAGTGCCCTATGCTACTGTACAGTAGGAATCCTAGGAATGGAGAACTCGTGTTAATGGCCCTTTCTAGTTCCTTTCTTTCTCGCTCTGCTTTTTCTTTTCTCTGCTTCTTTTTCCAATGTTCTATCTTCCATTGAAATAGGAGAAAGCCACTCCACTTGTTGTGAAGAAGGAAATTTGGAATTCAAAGGAAACAAATTCACACAGTCCTCTCAGGGTAACCCGCCCAAGGGATGGCATCTGACACAGTGTCTGTTTGACAAAACAAGCTGTCCATCCGGGCCTGAAATGAACAAGACTCACACTTTGTAATGACTTAGCTCTGCTCCAGGACTGGTGTAAATTGAAGATGAAAATGTGTTTTCTAAAAATACGCGGGCATCTGCTGATGTCTGCACTTGTCTCACCTTTGGTCATGCAATGGTCTTGCCTGGGCTTCTCTTCTGGGCCCACATAACCAGGGTCAGATGCCAGAAAACTTCTCTAAAGAAAGGGCCCAAGCGTCTCCCTGGTTCAGAAAACAGTAGGCTTACTACACCAGGATCATCTGGAGCAGACTAGAATATTGCTGACTACATGAAGCAAAGTCTTAGTAAGACCACAGAACTGACATCATACCAAGCTGGGCTTCCCCATCTCAGGGTGGCCTTCCTGACATTTCCTGGAATGGTCCAGGGATTTGGAGAAAGAAAACCTTTGCCTAGACCCATACCCTGTGATGGGCATAAGTCTTCCATGTAATCTCTCTCCAAAATACTCCCATTCTCCTTTCCTGGATACACATACGATAGTCATTGAAAAAAACAAAAGTAATTTTGTGGTTCAAAGCCTCAATTTCCAGGCTGTTAAAATTCTGAGGCACAGATTTTACCATTTGCCTCCCTTTACCCCTACATAAAATGTGACATTCAGAATGATCTGTTACTGTGGGACCTATACACTCTCCAGCTGGGAATCCTACAGTAAGTCTGCGATACAGAATAGGCAACTGCAGCTAAGTAAGAAGACGGGACATCCATGCACTGCTCTGACTTCTGCTGCAGGGGCTAGATGGAGAATGTGCTTCTCCAAGGTCATAGACATTCATTCACAGCACAGCGATCTCTGAAGAATGACTTCAGTACGCTAAGCCAAACATTTGTTTCCTGTATGTTCAAGCTATCTTTATACCTTGCTTCTTCTGTTTAGCTTCAAATTATACTTCTGTAAATAATCCCTCATCTGTCTCATGGTCATTCATTTTCCTTCTCTTCTAGATCAGACATCATCTTCTTCAATAATAAAACTCTCTAATCATCAAGTCTGATGAATAGGTGTTCTTGCTTAACACATTAGTTTCAATGGGTGCTTATTACCTCCTACATGCAAGGGATTTGTCTTGGCATTCTAAAAAACAAAATATTAATAGCCAGAATCCTTGCCTTTGTTTAATTTGTATTTTAGTAAAATGGTTTACTGGACAATTATAAATTTTTTATTCATAATCTATTCTATTTCAATTTACATAATTATTATCTGCCAGCAATTATAATATTATTACTTTCTTTCTAATATTTATACATTTTATTTTTTAATTATTTTATTTCTTGAGATTATAATGTAATCACATCATTTCCCTTTCCTCCCTCCAAACCTTCCCATATATCCTTCATTGTTTGCTTTCAAATTCATGTCTTCTTTATTCATTAACTGTTGTTGTATACATACATATACATATACATTCCAAATATAACCTGCTCAGTCTGGATAATGTTACTGGTGTGCTTTAAGGCTGACCATTTGGTGTTGGATAACCAGTTGGTGTGCTCTTCCCTGGGGAAGACTATTTCTCTCATTCTCAGCATCCCTTAGTAGCCTGTAGTTCTTTGGGTAGGGTTGACACTTCAGGAGCTTCCCTCCACCCCGTCCATGTCAATGTATCTGTTGTTGTCCTTGTTCAGCACATGCTTAGGCAGTCATCTTATCATGTTACTCTGCTGTGCTAGCTTCCTTTGCAAAACTAAATATAGCCTGATAGCATTTATGTCCCTTTATCTTCTCATCAAAACATAGGCTTTGTGAGGACAAGCACTTCATCCATACGTTCTATACTAACTACATCATCAGTTTCCATACCAGTGCTTTATTTAGCTTCAGTGTAAATTTGATGAGTATTTATGAGAAGCACAAACAATTCCTGTGCCCAGGCAGCCAGGAATTCCCTGTTATTGCTTTCTTGAGAATGAGCACAACATTGATAGTTTGTTTCACACATTTGCACTTTTTCATTTGTGGTTTGGAAAAATTGATAGTGGCCACTGTTCTAACTCAGGGGGAAAAAAAGTCTTTCTTTTTGCTATATCTAGATCAACAGAAAGTTCAGCTAAACACAGGCACCAGCAGGAATTCCAAGGTTCCAGGCCCAGCAGTGGAGCCTGCTCCTTCTGAAGCTGAAATCGATGCACTCAGTTGTACTCCAATTAGCCATGCTCCTGCTCTGCCTCCATGCCCTGATTCTGCTGTCAAGGTGTCGCACATCTCCAAGCTGGCTTTCCATCCCTAGATAGCTTAGCTTGCTGTGAATAGCTAGAGAAGGCAGGAAAAGGGCATGGAGCCAATTAGATTGAAATGGAATGTAGTCTTTGGAGGCCCTTGTCAGGGTAAAGAATATTGGATGTTCCCAAAGATGACAGATGCCTCTTTATTTGGGCTGATCTCAGGGGTTAGAGGTCATTTGTAAATAAGATTTGCTCCATTTGGTATGGCAAGTCCTGTTCCCTATGTCTTTCTTTCTTTTTTTTTTAATCCCTGAGTCTTTCCCTGTGTATTGACATGCCTACTTGCTAACAGAAAGGCCACTTGCTCTATAATGAACATTTCACTTCCTTTGAGACCCCTGAGGTAGTAACTAACAGTTAGGTGGGTTTGGTAGGGCACTAACGGTCAGCTAACACTGTGCTGGGACATCACAATGGGAAGGGAAAAGAGGAACAAATTATAGTAAGTGGATGGATGGGTGAAACCTAATAGTTATTCTCCTGGGTTAGCTGGGAAAAGGTAAAAATAGGCTAAACTTCATTATCAAGCCTTTATGTTGTTGATCAAAGCTTTTGTATGGATGATATTCCATGTGATACAATCTTCAAAGGAAATAAGGCCCCATTCTGTGTATAAACAACAGCTTTTATTTCAAGTTAGCCCAGATTCATGGACTCTTAGAATCCATGAACTGTCCAACATGTGTGTGTTCTAATATATTTAGTTCATAACCACTTCGAGGAGGGCACTCACTGAACGTGTGGGGTAGCAATTGTTCTAATGCTTTAGAATGGTATTTCACAGCAGCCCCTTGACTGAGTCAGTGTTAGTGTTAGTCTCACATTAAGATCTTGCCTGAGGTCTTGAGTGGTTAGGAAGGACTCAGCCAATCTGTGGCAGTACTTTTATCTGCAATGAGGTAAAGGACTCAGCCAATCTGTGGCAGTACTGTTATCTGCAATGAGGTAAGCTATATCAAATTGTAGGGAAACAGATCAAAACCAGATTCTGAATTTGATGTTTTATAAATATGGTATATTGAAAGTTAAGAGGAGCATCTCAGAGAATTCAAGAGCAGAGATATCAGTTGTGTGTGTAAGGAGGTGGAGTCAGACAATGGAGAGTCATCAGAAGACTTTGCAAGCATACAGCTGGTCTCTTGGCTCCTTGTATTTTCTCTGCAAGGCTGGCCTATGAACTCACTCACAGCTAGAAGGTGGCCTTAAAGAGGATGAGCTCAGTGTCCCCAGCTCTTTACCTCTTCCACCTGGTTCTCATACTTAGTTCTCATCTGTCTCCCAGTCAAATGAGACTTGAAAAATAACATATGCTAATCCAAACCAACAGGTGTCTGAAAGTTTAATTGTATAAGCTCCACTAGGAATATTTGGTTATACTTCAGCATTTCTGAACAATCTCCAGAACTACACCTCTTCGCTTGTGCTCTAACATTTATGACAATGAACTTGGGCATACGGGAGGCACATGTGTATGCTTTATCCCAAGCATGGCCACATTGGAGATCTAACAGAGCCCATTTTATAGCCCAAAATTTTATTTTACCATTTTATAAGAACCAACATCATGGAGACTAGAGAGCTGGAGAGTCCTCTTCCAGAGGACCCAGGTTTGGTTCCCAGCACCCAAGACAGGGAGCTCACAAGTCTCTGTAACCCCAGGTCTAAGGAATCCAACACTCTCTTCTGGCATCTGAGGGTACCAACACACATATGGGAAATACAAAAATATACATTCACATGTAAAAATAAAAATAAAAATTAAGTCTTGCAAAAGAACCATTAGTAGGATTATTCCAGAAATTTTAACCTTCCATAAGGAGAAAGCATCCCTACTCATGATTCTTTGTGTGTTCTGAATTAGTCAGCACCATGGTTTAAACAGAGCAATATATATCCACAGACTCAGTCCATGAAGCCTCAGTTGCCAACTTTTCACATTTGAACTATTTATTTTATAGGAATGAGTATTTAGCCTACATGTATATATGTGTACCATGTACATGCCTAGTACCTATGGAAGCCAGAAAATCATGCAGGATAGCCTGGAACTAGAATTTGACATGAGCCACCATGTGGGTGCTGGAAACTCAAGTCCGTGTCCTCTGTAAGAGCAGCAAGAGCTTTTTCACTGTTTTTCACTGTTGAGTGCCCCATCTACCTTGTCTCTCTTTTGAGACAGGATCTCACTATGTAGCCCTGGTTAACCTGGAACCCACAGAGATGAGCTTGTATTTGCCTCCCAGGTACTGGGATTAAAGGTGTGCACCACCATACCTAGCTCTAGTTTGCTTGGAGGGTTTTGTTTTGTGTTGTTTGTAAATAATGTCAGTGCACACACACTTCTGAGAAACCCCATTTACAACTGGCCTACCCACTGTAACCAGCTCTTATGCCAGTTTTCAGCTGATTGAGCTGGCACCAAGCCAGTGTAATTAACAATCATAAGAAAGGGCAATGGGCTGAGTCATGAGATGGAATTGGTTTTGATTGCATGGCTTTGGAACTGGGTACGCATATCCTATGCTTCTCTGCCAAAGCTACATAGTTGCCCAGGAAAGGAAAACCAATACCTCTGAAAAAAATGAAGAAGAGATGTGGTATGGCATCCAGGAAGGACTTCTCGGCATGAGCAGGGGGTGATTCAGCCTCTTCAGGAAGAGAGGACCACACACTCAGGATAAAGCTGCAAACAGAAAAGGAGCCAGCAAAGCATCTCTGGAGCTAGGAATTGCAAAGAGTATTTTATTTCACAAACAAGTTTCAAGATTCTTGGCCAAAGCCTGATTGCTGAGGCTTTGGCATATATTGGCTCATAAGAAAAGTTTTTAAGTGGGTTAACTTTAATTTGAATTCAGTTCAGAGGACCCTGGAGTGAAGAAGAATGCTTAAGAAACTAGTTAGATCTTCTCTAGGAAAGGGAGCCAGTGTTTTAATTTTAAACTTCATTGCATTCAGAGGGATCTTTTAAAAGTCTTTTAAAAAAAGAAATTTAAAAATTATGATACATCCTTACCATTCAATATTTGATTTTTTTGCTCCTTAATATGTATCTGTAAAGGAAGATATTTAAGAAGCTTATTTTTCCTTTTATTTATGTTCATGATTAATGTTGGTATTTTGTGGCATGCAAAGTTTCGATATGCTTAATAGCAATTAGCAACCTCACACCAATGGGAAATAAAAGCTCACATTACATGAGTAGATTTGCCAGCAGGAAATGAATAGGTTAGGAATTGCAGCTGGAGTCTGTTGAGAGTAGCCATTAGAGCCTCGGCGCTTGGGGAAGAAGTGGCATTGAAGAGTATTTTCTCAAGGAGAAAAGCTGTTCCTTGGCTGCCTTTTGTAGATGCTGCAACCTAGCATTTAAAAGGAAAGATGGCTAGCCATCACAGTAGCTCTCTTGCTTTTTCTAGAGACAGCAGAATTGTAGAATTTGGAGTTTAAGAAACACATTTCGATCCTAAATGATCCTTTTCAATTTGATTTTTGAGAAATCACTTGTCCCTTCTAAGACTATGTCTCCTCATTGTAAAGTTTTGATAATGGTGATGATGATAATTAGACTATGCTAGGCAACACTAAGTTTTAAAGTTAATCTTCTTAATAGAGGCTGGCACACAGGATGAACCAAATAAATGCTAGTCATAGGTTTATGGTTTTATTTGCCTCGTTAGAAATTTGAGGACATTTTCCCAAATGGTGGCTCTTTATTTGTGTATCTGTTGTAACTAAAAGAAGGTAGATACTAGAAAGGAAGTTGAGATGAATTACCCCTAGACTGGCTTTTTTAAGAGAGTTGGGCACAGGTAACCACAATGAGTTCCTGAAGGGGAGAAAGCAAGCCTTTGGGTCCAAAAAAGAGGTTTGTGAGGAGAGATGGCCATTGCAGATAGCATGACAGGGGTCCTAAAGGGAAGGAACTTTCAGTTTTCTTCACTTCTCAGAATATTGGGACAGTTATAGCCACCATGAAGATCATCACAAGTCGTGAAGGGAGAAATCCTTCTGTTCCCAAGAAATATAGGGAATCCCTTGACCTAATATATTTGGGAAGGAAAAGAAGGAGTTCTAAACCATATGACCTATCCTGTTCCAAGAAGGTGCTAGATCAAAGTAAATTATAATTCCAGGTCTTCTTAGGCCTGAGGGTGCTGTGGGATAATGCTTTTTTACACTGGTTTAATAAAATGCTGATTGGCCAGTAGCCAGACAGGAAGTATAGGCAGGATAAGCAGACAAGGAGAATTCTGGGTAGAGGAAGGCTGAGTCAGGAGACGCCAGTCTGAAGTCCAGGGAGCAGCATGTAATGGCACATAGGTAAAGCCACAGAAAACGTGGCAACATATAGATTAACAGAAATGGGCTGAGTTTAAGTGTAAGAGCTAGTCAGAAGTAAGCCTGAGCTAATGGCCAGGTAGTTTTAAATAACGTAAGCCTGCGTGTGTTTATTTGGGTCTGAGCGGCTGCAGGACTGGAACGTGAGAGAGATTTGTCCTGACTGCAGGCCAGGTGGGACACAGGAAAACTTTCAGCTACATGAGGGTGAGACAGGGGGCTGGACTTGCAGCTACAAGGAGGAGACTGCAAGTCTGAAGTGGGCTGCTTATCAACTCTTTGTCCAGAAAGGGAGAAGCTGTGTAGGGGTATGGCCAGATTTCAGAGAGAGAGAGAGAGAGAGAGAGAGAGAGAGAGAATGAGCTGGAGGATCTATTCATTAAATATATTTGTGTGGAACCTTCTCCTACTATCCCTGCCCAGCGTTAGAGTGGTAGCACATGTCTATAAGCCCAGCACTTTGGGAGGCTGAGACAGGGAGATCATGAGTTTAAGGCCAACCCAAGCTATATCAAGAGTAAGTGTCAAACCAGCTTGGGGACCCTGTCTCAAAAATAAAATAAGGTCAACTGAGCAGCTAGACTGCTATTCTGTAGGTACTACCTGGGCACAGACTCTAAGAGAAGTATATAAATATGATTAATGCCTTGGTCTTTGCCCTGCTTTCAACTTGAGCACTGCGGTGCCTCAGCTTACACCCTTCTTGGCAGGTGTTTCCAGCTCAGTTACCTCCCTGGATTGTGCCCTGCAGAGGAAGGACCATGACTAGTAAAAGATTTCCTTTTTTTCTATAACTTCTAATATTTCTCTGAGTGATTGGTCCCCCACTTGCTTTCTCCTTCACCTCAGCCAAGCTTTCTGTGGCCCTCCCAAAGTAAGATTCCACCAAACACAGGGCAAAACTAACCTGCTCTTCCATTCTAGACACAGCACCCTGCCTTCCCCACTGTATCCTAGCATCAAAGGACACTCTTGCAAGGTCACAGTACAGTGTGATGTTTTTATAGTCAGATTCGCAAGCCTCTTGGGTATGGATTCTAGCCTAGGTCCTGCCCTTGTGGAGTGAGGATTCTTGACTTCTCCAAGCCCTGCTTTCTTCATCTGTACAGAAAAAAAAAAAGATTGTTTTTAACACCAAGGATTCTTCCTAGGATGAAATAAGCTAATACATACAAATAGCTTATCTTAGTTTGTGATGTTTGATAGCATCTCAACAAGTTTATTGCTGTAAAGCAGGTGTTCTGCAAAAAAAAAAAAAAAGAAGTTTCATGTTTTGGAACAATCTCACATCCAAGGGCTTGAACTTCCAACAGGGGAAATCAGTTGTTTGGGATCAAGACTCTTTTCTATAGAGAGAAAAAGAGTGAGTAAAGTATACAAAAGATGGAGAAACATGGGTACACATGTGTTCCCTGGAGACACAGAAGCTTTAACCTCCATCCTACTGATAACATTTTAACATGTCATTCTTATGTTTGATTTTTTTTAATTGGTTTATCACATATCCCTCCTCCTTCATTCTCTAAACCATAAGTATTTTCCTAAATTTAGTGTTAATTTTCATACACATTTATTTAAGTATGAACTCTAAAGGAATATTTTACATTAACAATATATAGTTTGTTTGAAACATGTATTGTTTATATATATATATATGTATGTATGAATGAATGAATGATACTTATGATAGAAACATAATTACCTGCTCACTATTTACTTTTCTTCTACATTGAACATAGAGTTTATTCAAGGTAACAATGTATCTAACCCAAGAACTATACACTCCAACTTCTCTTAAACAGAGGGGCAGCCAATGAGATTAAAGATTGTAGGTCATGAGGCCTCTCCTTAAATCTTCAGGGGGACCATGCTGGCAGGTGTACATTTGCCTGCCCTCCCTTCTTTCTTTTGCCTGCTTGGTAGGAATATGACCGATGGATGATACTCCCAGATCCCTTTGGTTCTTAACATCAAACAGCAATGCCAAGGATAATGGGACAGAGAAATCTGGATCCCTCATGACTTAGGACCTCCCCATGGGCCTTAGATCACTAGCCTCTCAAAGTGTTGTATATCATAATACTTTGTTTTCACCACTTATAAGCTAAACCTAACACTAAATGAAATAGAACCATACTCCATATGTCACATTTCTAGTTGAATATTGAATCCAACACTATACTTTTGTTTGTTGCTGAGGCAAGTGTAGTGTTTAAAGTAGCACTTGTGGAGTTAGACTTGCTGATCTATGGCTCTACTCTGCCACTAGCAACTGTAAGAGAGAGCTGTGGGTAATTCAACTTCTCTATACCTTATTTTGCTCATGTGTAAAACACAGATGCTGACAGTGCCCATATCACGGTCTTCAGGAAAACTGCAAGTTAATATCCACAGTGTTTGCTATGGTGCCTAAAGGAAAATGAAAACTCTTAGTGAGACTTGCTATTTCTTTTTTTATTTTCTATGGTCTACTTCTATCTTCATATAGCATCCCATTCTATTTATATGGTAGCATTTATTTTTTCTTTCTAATCTTGTACAGACACTTGCATTTTTAATATTCCCAAATGGTGATGGAATTATCGTTTCCAAATATGTCTCCTTGTACACATTTGTACAGGTTTCTCCAGGGTACCCATCTAGAAGTAGAAACATTGGGTCCATGGGTATACGTACATTCAACCTGCCTTCATAAAGTTAAATTGCTTTCAAATGTGTCATAACAACTTGCAAATGAAAGTATCTGTTGTACCTCATCTTTGCCAAATCTAAAATTCACTAGGCTTTCATTTTTTTGCCAGTTTGGTAGTGTGACAGTTATGACTTCATTGTCTTAATTTGCTGATTACTAGAGAAGCTAGGAATAACTTTGTATGAAGCCACATGAGTTTCCCCTTCTGCTTCTATCATTCATTTTTTTTTCTCCTGGGTTGTTGATCATTTCCTTTTCTGAATTTGGATACATGCTAATGTTATCAGCATCCTCTCCCAGTCCCTGGGTCATCTTTCCATGTTCTTCAGGAGACACACATTTCAATGTGGCTCAGGTTCATCAATCTTTCTCAAATTACCAATGTCTTTGCCTTTAGAGTTTCTTCCATGCCTCAGAATTATAAAGCTACTCTCCTGTGTTTTAAATCCACCCTTTTTTCCTTCAGGAAGATATTCAATATACCTTGAATTTACCTTCTATGTTTGATAAGTGAAAAGTGTTCCTACTTGTTATTATTGTTGTTAGTTTGGTTATCAAAGAACTCAACATTTATTCATCCATACATCTGTACAGACTTAAAAAGCCATACTTGTCAAGTGTCTAGTTCTAATGTATACATTGGACTATTGTCCTATCCTATGGCATGTATCATTTGTCTGTTTGCTATCCTGATGCTGTCCAAGTCTCAGTCTCTCAAGGGTCTTTATAAGATAATTCACAAGCTTTGATTGTTTGGCATTGTGTACATAAACCATAGTTAGGATATACACTCCTTGTTGGGCAGGTCTTCTAACTCTATGGAGGACATGTCTAAGAGCCACAACTGCACAACAGATAAGAAGAATAGATTTGACTCAAAATAGCATTTTACCTCTCTTATCAACACACCCTTTGATGTCTCATACTCCAAACCCAACATACCTTCTGCTACCATCAGAAACTGCCTCACATGATTATGGGCTCAGCAGTAATCCATCTCACATTGGTTGGCAGCAAAGTCATTTGCCCTACTAATGGTCTACAGATAGAAATGTTGTCTGGATACAACATTTAGAGCCTCAGCAATTGGGAAGCACCTGTTACAGAAACCGTTCTATATGAGATGTGAGATGTCAACAAATCCCCACAACAGCAACTCTAAGAGGAATTACAAATGTGGAAATACATTTCTACTCACCAATTCACCCTTTCATGAAAGGACAGAGTGAAGTTACTGGAGGGGAGGGGAGGCAGTTGAATATAGCTACCTACACATGTTTATTTACTTTTATTTCAATTTCCTATATCAGAGAAATAAGCTGAGAGATTGCTGGTTTTGTACCATTAATCAGTGAAGCCTTCATAACACACTAAGACTGATTAACTGGATACCAAGTCCCCTGGGCGTCAGGAAATGCCATGGGGTCAATGACACCTTCCTTAAAATGTATTCAGAGTGGATTTCAGACACCCAGGGTCTCTGGCAACATTTGGAGATGTAATGAAAGGGGAAAATTAAAGCATTTGAGACTGTGTTTTAGAGAAGATCTATTTGCTGGAGGCCTATGAACCATCCCTAAGGCTCCATCTTGCAATCTAGCCTATCTTCTAGCAGGCTGCTGGTTACTGAAAAATTCATGATATTCTGCTTTCTCTGTCTCCCAGAGTCTTGCCATGTAGGCCAGAGGAGTATTTAGATGGTAAAGTCTTCTATACTTCCTTGACATTTCTCTTTTATCTCTTCTCTTCTTTTGTTGCTAGGTTTATGATCTCATCATAGGAGATTCTTAGTCAGGTTCTCTTTTACAATTGTATAGACCCTCTTTTAGGATCTTATAGGTTTTATAGGTTTAAAGGAGAACTTCATGTGAAGGAACTCTGATTTATCTTTGTAACATAAAAGATTATTTGTAAAAAAAAAAAAAAATCCCCCTAGGGTAATCACAGACTGTGAGGTAAACATAGGGATAATTCTGGTTCAAAATAAGCAGAAGAAACAATAGCCAAAGTATACACGGTGAGTAAGGGAATGATTCGCTTCTATTGCTCATTGTCTTTGCGCCAACGGTTTGTAGCAAACCTTCTGAACTCTCTTCATTTTTATTATCATTGCAAGATTATATACACCTATATGTATATAATATGATATATAACTTTATATCATATGTTATCATTAATCTTATTCTAAAATAAAGGGCAATTAGATTCATCTGCACAATATGGACAACTTCAGACTTACCCACATTCATACTTTCTAAGCCACAATCTCATCTTCTATGATAATTCAATACAAGTGCAAACTCATTTCTCAAGCTCTTCTAACTGCCCTAGTCTATTTCAGTTCCAGTATATTCAAATATTAAGCCATTTCTAAGAAAAGAGAGAAGTAAAGGCTTACAAATAAATAGAAAAGGCATATGAGAAATAAAAGATAAAGAACAGTGAAAGCTTGTGAATTGTGATCAATGAATCATTCTCTGGGTCTACTGGGGAGGAGCTCACTGAGACTCAGGGGCCATCCTATTGTGAGTACTTTAACCGGAACCCTGAGCAAGAGTGAAAAGTTTATAATCCTGAGCAATTAGGAGAGGTCACAAACACTTCCCAAATAATTCCTCTATCTCAAAACTCCAGTCACTCTTAGTTGCTGTGATCCCAGAAGTAATAAGATTGGAGTGATTTTGTTAAATGCTTTATAACAGGTGTCAGCAATGGAGAAAATTAATTTTAAGTTTGTTGTGTCAATAGAGACAACATTAAAAACTTCTAGGGAGTAGGTCCTTGGTGAAATTGTACCATATATTATTACTTAAATGAATTACATGTGGCTTATTGATGTTAATTACTATGCTCTCTGGATTGTTTCTTTCCAAATGTTTCTCATTATCCTCCCAAAATGTGGTCCCAAGCGAAGTCAAAGTGTTGAGTTTAAAGAGGAACATTGGAGAGTTTCGTTCCTGTGTTAAGAAGAATCCCTGTCACTCAGATATAACTAACCTCAAAGAACTATTTGTGGAGGAAAGTTGAATAGTAAGGATTCTTTTTGGAAAGTTTTTAAATCGTTGTTAAGTAAAAATTATTGGTTTTTATTCATCACACAAACCTAGTGCTTCTTAGCACTGATCACTGTACCTAGGAAGATGTAAAAGGATGATTGTTCCCAGGTGGCACTGGGGTAGAATGGTGACTGTTCCCAGGAGGCACTGGGGTAGAGTGTGACTGACGTGTAGAAGCCCTCAATTCAGACAAGCACATAGCAGAATAGACAATACTAAGAGCTAAAATGGGCTAAGGATTGAGTATATAAATCATATGAGGGATCAATCATACTTTTCAAGAGAATAAACATAAATGAGCATTGGGATTTGACATAGGAGTTCAGAAGGCTGGTGTTGACACTGAGGAAAAGATGTACTCAAAAGGAAAGGAGAGGAACGTCCTTATGGCTAGGTTAGAGTATGAATGATAGATAGTCAAGAGAAGGCTGGGAATATAAGCTATGTGTGGTAGGAGGTTCTGTAAATTATGCTAAAGTCTTAAAGTTATATTTGTTTATATATATATATATATATTTATATATGTGTATATGTATATATATGGATGGATGGATAGATAGATAGATAGATAGATAGATAGATAGATAGATAGATAGATAGATAGCAAGGTGATGGCATGAATGGACTCACACTTAAATAATGTCTTTCTGATTTAATTGAAGAACAAACTGGGTATGAGTAAACTTACTTATAAAGAAGGGAACAAATTGTAAAAATATTCAAGCAACTGAGACAAGACATGTGGGGTGTGTGTGTGTGTGTGTGTGTGTGTATGAGAGAGAGAGAGAGAGCGAGAGAGAGAGAGAGAGAGAGAGAGAGAGAGAGAGAGAGAGAGAGAGAGAGATGGTAGCAGTGAGCCCAGAGCAGAATAGCCAAATCTGGCAAGCATTTGTAGTTGGGATCAATAAGACTTGGAAAATGTTTCAATACCACAGAGTCAAAACAGAAAGTACTCTGCCATTCCCTGATAACATGAAGGATGGATATCACAGATGAAGCAGCAAACTGAGATTTGCATCCTTAAGGCATCCGCATGGCAATGTCTAGAAAGAGTTGATTCTTCTTAAGATTCCTCCCTGTGTTGGGATGAGAATTTGGGAGCTATTTTAAAATCTAGTTATAAGTAGAGAGGATAGAGCTGAGAGAGTTCAGTTGTTTATTTCAAAGTATGAGAATGTCCATCCCCAAACACGTATGAGAGCAGAGTGACTCAACCAAAGCAAAATGGATGAAAACATGTTCCTTTCTGGAAAAAGAACAATGTCCTGTGAGGTCCTTTTCCCTCTATAAAGAGCCAAAGCTGTGATCTGGGGAGGCCTCTGATGAGGGTGTCAAGACACAGTTCAGTGTGAGAACCTGGATGAAAATACAAGAAATGTGCATGGTCCATAGGAATCCCTTTGTCTTCTAGAAGAAGGAATTAGGGCCCAGAAGGTACATGTGAGGACCTCCCAGGGTCACACAGCTGATGAGTACAATGAATAAACCAGGCAGCTTGGTTTGACTTATGTTGGCCCTAAGGATCTCCGTAAGATCAGGGTGAGCCCTAATCCCATGTCCTAATAAAGGTCAACTTCCCTTCTCCTATGGCTTCTGGAACTCCTAGGAGGCTGACTTTTCCCTGGTTGGTTTGTGGTGATGACAGTCAGCCCTTGCTGTGTTTCTTTCTCCCACCTGTCTTTCTCAGGGTCCTCCTTGTATCTTTTCCCTTACAGTGTCCCAAACCTGGAGACAGCTCCTCCCAATCAAATGATATAATTTGAGGTCAACAACTCTACGCTGTAAAGTTTTATTAACAATTCTAAAGTCACATGGAAGGACGTTATATCTTATTAGCATATCATATATATTTTAAGGGAGCATTTCACTTTTTTGCCAATAGTCATCAATAGCTATTATGTTAATTATGATTTCCCATGCCTTTACTAAATAATTCTCCTCCCCTTTATCCTTTTATTTTCCTCTCTCTCTTCCATTCTTCCTTTATCTTCCTCTCCAGTGTTTGATCACAGTACATTTCTTCACTAAGGAACCCCTGGAGGCAGCTATCCTACATCAGTTTTTCTCACTTCACTTTACAGGTCTGGCCCCGTGCTCTTTGTGCTGAAACAGGCACCTAGTTCATTAGTCCTTGATAGGGCTGTTTCCACATTTCCTCTTCCATGCTGCCCCCACCTCAGATTTTCCTGGGCATATTTGTCAGTGTGTACCTTGTTCCACGTGTGTGTCTGAACATGGTGCATTGAGCCACTCAATCTGGACTCTTGTCTTTTAATTGCTTATAGCCCTATGAACTTTGAACAATTTTTCCACCCTTCAGCTAAGCACTGATTCATTCCACTTCTGTGAGCAATTTATTCCCTTTTAATTAGACACAACTTAATTATTTTGCCGTTAAAACAAACCAAAAGAATCTATAAAGCAACTTTTAAGTGAAATCACATTTCTGCCTGCAGGGATATTAAAAATGAAATTATGCAGCTCATTTTACCTGTCTCATACAAAGGAAAGATTGGCTGCATTGTCTTTTAATTTCCCCTGATCTTTTATCTTTCATCAGAAAGGTAGCTGGGAAATCAAGGTTAGAGTAGGGAGGGAAATTGGGACAAGGCAGTCACAGAGAGCAGACACACGAATGTAGGAGACTGTGTTCCTTCAGGGTTGTTGTGTGGCAACTTCTCTGCACTGCTTAACTGGGTAAGTGTCTTCTCTGTCCCCAGATCTCCTTACTCAGAAAGCTCCTAGGTAGGATGAGAGGTAGAGCTTCCTAGTTGCCTATTCTGGCACTTTCTGGATCCATGTTTGCCTCTAGACACCCAACTCTGATTCACTGAATTGCCAATACTACTTGCTCAGGAATCATGCCTTCTATCTTGAACAGTTTCTGATGCTAAATATTAGCCATTTGTTCAATTCCCCATTAGTTTTCTACCCAGCTACCTTTGCATGTGAATATATCCTATGTTTCCAACCATTTCATTCATTCAAGAACCCTGTCTTCTGGAGCATCTTCTCATGTGATAGCAAGTTCTTTCAGGAAATCCATAATGGCCTTGAAGATGAATTTTCTATTGTCTGATTACAAGTAGACTACCCCAGGTCATTGTGTTTAAGGACTAATCTCTTGCCTTAGATTTGGAGTACATCACCCAGATAATAGGGTGGCAGAATAGAAACAGAAATTGCAGAATATCTATTGGCTAAGAATCACTAGAGGTATATATGCTCATGTCCTGTTGTCAGGCTGCACACTGCTCCAGTGGATCTCACTGAAATCATTTCCATGTTCTTCCAAAGAAGCCGAGCCTCCAGTGCAGTCAGGATGAGGTGATGAGGCTGGTTCTGGCCATGGAAATTAGACTATGAACAAGGTGCTATAGTTAACTTCTGGGTCCCTGACCTGTCTATATTTAAAGCCACATGTTGAGATGATAAGGTGGAGGGAACTTGGATCCCTGAGTCACTGGATGGAGGATAGTTACCTCCACTTGAGAATTCTTCACAGGTTCTTCTAAGCCAATGAAATTTACACCTTGATTCAGCTCCTAGCTTAGCTTCTCCTACTTTGACTCATATGCCATGCAGCATGAGCAAAGACTTCAAGGAAGATAAACAGCCAGAAGTCTAGGCACTCACACGCAGTAGCATCTGGAGACTACAGAGCCAGAAGGAAAGAGGTAGGCAAAGGCAGCAAGTAACGGCATGGATAACAGTGGAATCCAAAAACTAGATCTTAAGCAATCATAATTACAAAGCTATAAGAAGAAAATGGCCATGGGCTAACTCCCACATTAGAACAATAACTCTGAGCTATATAAAAGCTGGTTGCAAAAGGAATGAGCAAGAATGCAAGGAATAGTTCGAAGCTGATGGGCTTATAAATATTTAGGAAGCAAATATGGATAGAACTTAAAAATCGATTGACTATAGTAGAAGGGGGAGTTAAGATGGCTGCTAAATCATCCAATAGAGACCCCATAATAGAAATGGGATTACTGAAGTCAAAGTGAACTTCGGAGACAATCTGAGTTTGAGGAACGTTCACGATGCAATACCCAGAAAGCAAGAGAGAAGGCAGTAGGATACTGTGGTCCAACTGATGAGAGGGTTGAGAATACCAAATGGGAGGCCAACTTGCTGGGTCACAGGGACATCATGAGTGCTAATGAACTTTAGAGATGGGATATATCACAGTAGACTAGGCTTCTTGTCTGTTTAAAAATGATTTTCTCTTGAAAATCTGTTGGAGTAAGTTTTTATCAAAAATAAAACTCATTAACTCAAAGACCAGTGATGGCTGAGTATGGCCTGCTGGTGATGTTTGGAGTTTTGGAGGTCTCCCTTTTAATCATTCCTCTCCCAAATATTTTATTATCTTCTATAGAATTTTTTTTTTGTATTGTATCCTTTGGTTAATTTAATTTTAGTTCTCTACTCTTTCTTTTTCACTCTCTCTTCATCTTACCCCAAATGCCCTATTCTCTCCAACCAAAGACAGCACT
>CABHPP010144600.1:29555-42418 GCA_902168425.1 Peromyscus attwateri | reverse complement strand
GTTTGCCCAGGGTTTGATGATGTTACCTTTCCGTTTCTTGTTCTTTTATCTGGAGCCTCATCAGAGCAGACACTCTGCTCCACCTGGGGCTTTCTGTCTTGGGAGCACCAGCTGATTGCTTTATTTAATGGGGCTTTCCCAATCAACTATTACATGATGTTTTGAATTCCTGATTTGATGGTGGCCATCCATCCGTGCATCCATTCATCCATCGACATCTATTGCTTGTTTTTTTATTCTTTTACCTTAACTGGCTGTACTTAAAAACTCACCCATTCAAAATAAGAAAAAATGTGGTTATTATAGCTCATTCAACAGACCAGGGACATACATCTATGGCTTGCAATTGACCCTCAGCCACAGCCACTTCTTTCTCTACTGCAGAGATAAGAAATGAAGAGAGAATACAATGTATGAGAAAGATTTCCCTCGGGATGAAAGGGCAGGAGCTCAAATGAGATGCTTCTTGCTCTCCTTCCTCCCTCTGTCCTTTTCCATGTTCATATAGCACCAAGGTCCAAGCCATGGTGTGAGAATGATGAGGAAGACCCTCTTGGAACTGGAGAGATGGCTTAACACTTAAGAGCACTTGTTGCTCGTGCAGAGGACCTAGTTTCGGTTCGCAAACCCACATGCTAGCTCACAACCATCCATTTTGGAGCCCCCAATGCCGTCCTCTCGGACCACCATGGGCTTAAGACAAATGCACATACATGCAGGCAGGCAAATACTCATGCACATGAAATAAAAATGTTAACTATGTATATAAAAAAGCTAAGGTCCTATGCTGAGGGTAGCAGAACAACAGCAGAGATCCATCAGCAAGTGATAGCCTCCAAGGTGGAGGTTGCTATACACAGAGTCTATCCTGTATACACATGCCTTTGCTTTCTTATCTGTAAGCAAATCTGTACCATCAAACAAACTGAATTTCGCTGACTGATTTACTGTCTACTGAGCACTAGTCATAAACTAGCCACTATAAAACAATTGTCCCCCTCTGTTGCTTTTACAGCAAGGTGACAAAAGACTGCTGTGTTGTCTTGTAGAGACCAGCGAGGAGTATGGTAACAGCTTGGAGAATGAGGGTATACAATGGATGGAGTTTTGTGGAGGACAGCACTGGAAAAAAAGGAAATCAGGAAAGATGGGCAAGATCCAGGGGCCCAAAGGGCCTTATATACCGTATGTAGATTTTTGAACTTTATCTTAAAAATTGAGAAACACCGAAGATCCAAATAAAGTAAACAGAGAGCAGTGCCGTAGATTTGTCCTGTATGCAGACACTAGCAAGAGCGTAACAGGTCACAGAAGCAGGGTCCAGGCAAGAAACTGGGGAGCAAGCAGGTATTTGGTACCATACAAGGAGAAAAGGAGAGAAAGCCCTGAAGGTTAGTGGAAAGTCTTTGCCAAGCTACCCAAAGCCACATGAAGCACAGACTGCATGAAACAGCCTTCTTGTGTGTTTTAGAGGCCAGTGTAAACAGGGGACCATTCAGCACTCACCATGGTGACTTTGAAAGGCATCTCTCGGGTGTCCTCTTTGTTAAACTGCTTCTCCCAGTTTCCTTTGAAGTAGATGGCATTCACAAGCACCAGCAGAGTGTCTGAATTCACTGCACCTGGACACAGCAACTCTGTAATTTTATCTGAAAGGAAGAATTAAAAAGCCAGTTAGCTAAGAGAGTTGGCTGGTACATGCAAAGTGACTACTTGCTTGAATGGTCAAGCACACATTTAAGGGATTTCAGTGTCCATTAAATATAAGTCAAATATTTGTCCTTAAAGCAACACAACCATCACTATAAAGAAAAGGGAATATTTTTCAAAAGTTCTGAGAAGAAAAAAATTAAACAAAAGAAATTGTTCATGAAATAAAAACATCATTGTTCCAATGAATACATAAAATGTATGAGTCAATGCCAGTACATTCAGTGTGAATCCTTAACATGTGAGCTAGAAAGAGGCAGCTAGTATCTTAAACTTAAAGAAGGAATTTAAAGAATTTTTTTAAAAATGGAGAAAGTGCTAGAAAGTTGACTCAGGGGTTAAGAGCGCTTACTGCTCTAGCAAAGAACCCTTCTTCTATGTCAAGTGGCTCCCAAATACCTGTGACTCCAACTACAAGAAGTCTGATGCCCTCTTCTGACCCCCACAGGTAAAAATACTCAAACATAGACAAACAGTCATATACACACACATAACTGAAAAATAAATCTTTAAAAAATGGTTTGGATATAAACTCAAATTTAAAAACTAGGGCTAAGGAGATAGTTCAGTCATTGTGTGCTTTGCAAGCCCAAAGACCTGAGTTCAACTACCAGAACCCACATAAACAAACAAATCAAAACAAGTAGATATGATCAAGCATGTTTGTAATCTCAACACTTTGGAGGTAGACTCAGATGGATCTGTGGAACTTATTGAACATCCAGCATATTTTACTTGGAAAAAAATGGAATGATGATGAGATGGACTATTGTTTGATATTTTGATCAAATTCTGACAATAAAGTTTTCTTTGAGTCAGAGGGTGGAGCTAGACACTAACTGATCAAAATTAACCATAGAGGTTACAAAAGTAACCATAGGTACTTTTATGTCATGGAATAAACACTAGAAACATCTGTTGGAAATGATTTACCTTCTAACTGTTCTCAACAGGAAACTGAGGATAGATAGGAGACAGGAAGTAGTAAGTCGGGGCTGAGGGAGGAACTTGGGGCTTTTGGAGGGAGGAACGGAAGCTGTAGGAGGTCACTGATGGCTTCTCCACAGCTTCTCTGATCATTCAGATTTTTACCCCAATATCTGACTTCCGATTTTTTATTGATAAAGAGTAATTAGATAAATGCTCCAATGGATAGTGCCTGAGAAACAATAGCCAATGTCCTCTGGCCTCCACACATACAGAAACATATATGCATACATACCCACACATGAACACACAGATGGACCTGCACATGCACACACATATACACAATAATATTTGGATCAATAAGAACATTAACGCCCTATCTGAGGAAGATTATATGTGTTGAAAATAACACAGAGCTCCAAACATATGCATAATTTCCTATGTCAGGATTTAAAAATTAACTTTAAAAGTAGATGAGCAGCTATACAGTGTTCCTTACAAGTATAAGGCAGAGCTTACAACTGCAGGTGAAGGACAGCAGGGCGAACCCAGCTGTAGGGATACACCAGAACTGTAGAATCTGAGCCACATCAGAGCAGGGAGCTCCCAACTCAGAGTGCAAACTGTTCTTCACTCTATTCATGAAGAGACTAAAAGAAAGGAAGGAAGGAAGGAAGGAAGGAAGGAAGGAAGGAAGGAAGGAAGGAAGGAAGGAAGGAAGACAGACAGACAGGGAGGGAGGGAGGGGGGGAGGGGGGGAGGGGGGGGGGGGGGGGGGGGGGGGGAGGGAAATGGGCTCTGGAAAGGCTATCCAAAATATTGACAGACATCACAGATAGGTGGGTTAGAGCAGGATAAAGCTAGACAACATGTCAGACACTGTTAATTTATCAAAGGCAGAACTGTAAAGGTTGAATTAATTTAGAACAAAGCCACTTCTTTCTTTTTCCCCCTTTGAGACCAATTCTCACCATGTTGCCCTGGTTAGCCAGGAACTCACTATATGTAGAACAAGTCTGTAGACCAAATTGACCTCTAACTCACAAAGATCCCTCTGTCTCTGTCTCTGCCTCCCAAATAATAGGAATAAAAGCCTACACCACTACACCTGGCAGTAGAGGAAGGCTTCTTAAAATGGGGGTCATGTCCCACCATGTAACTGAATGAGGCAGTAGCGAAAATAATGGGCAACAGTAAAAGGTATTTGAATGCACAACAGCCAAAAATTACTTTGAAATCAAACTTTTAATCAACCTAGGGTGTTCCTAACATTAATGGACTGCATTGCATCATATGAGTTTTCTGCAGCCATGGTTTTGAACACACATATGCACATTTCACTATGCATCTTGTTATTCCTATAACACTAATCCATGCTACCTGAAACACTGTGGTTCAGATTCAAGTCTCTTGAATGCTGGGAACTGCAGTGTTTTCCCACACACATTTTCTGCTCTTATATAAACAGAACGGTTTAATCGTAAAAGACAAAGGCTTTTAATATTTTCCTGCCATTGTTCTTCAGTGAGTAAATATTAAATTATTATATATATTTGGATCATGTTGGGTTGGGCAAGCAATATAATTTTATTAGTATGCCAAAGTGCTTTAATCTTAATAAATGAC
This sequence comes from Peromyscus attwateri, assembly GCA_902168425.1. NCBI lineage: Eukaryota > Metazoa > Chordata > Mammalia > Rodentia > Cricetidae > Peromyscus > Peromyscus attwateri. Next base: position 38,155 of record CABHPP010144600.1, on the reverse strand, counting down.
TATATATATATATATATATATATATATATATATCAAGTAATTATTCTAAGATCTAAATGTTTGCTTTGTTTGACACTTGATGTTTAGTCACATAAAGATAACTTAAGTGAAAGGGGGTCACAAATGGGAAAAGTTTAAGAGACTCCACTTTAGGGCTGGAGGCTATAGCTCAGTGGTACAATGTTTGCTGACATGCACAAAGCCCTGGAGTTGATTCCTAGCATGGCAACACCATAAAATAAAAAGGAAGTATCACTGTGGTGGTTTAAAAGAAAATGGCCCCCAAGGAAGAGGCACAAATGGGAGGTGTGGCCTTGTTGGAGTAGGTGTGGCCTTGTAGGAGGAAGGTGTCACTGTGGTGGCAGGCTTTGAAGGCTCCTATGCTCAAGCTACACCTATAGTGGTATTTTATTTGTGCTGAAATGTGATTTTATTTGTATGTTAATAAATAAAGTTGCCTAGGGGTCAGAGCTATTAGCAAGCCATAGTGATTGGGCTTATTGAAATCTTCAAATGGCAATTGCTAGTAGACAAGGTTTTCCACAGTGTAATCAAGTTTTGAGGTTTGTGTTAGGTTGTAGGTAGCCTCCTGCTTGCCAGTGTTGATATGCTGGTTTGCACCCAGCCCTTTCTTGGCTTTTGCTATGGCTTGCTAATAGCTCTGACCCCTAGGCAACTTTATTTATTAACATACAAATAAAATCACATTTCAGCACAAATAAAATACCACTATATACACCCAGTGAGACAGTTCACTTCCTGCTGTCATTCGACCAAGATGTAAACAATCTCAGCTCTAGCACCATGTCTGCCTGCATGCTGCCTTGCTTCCCACCATGATGATAATGGACTGAACCTCTGAACTGTAAGTGGAACCATCCCAATTAAATGTTTTCCTTTATAAGAGTTGCTGTGGTCATGGTGTCTCTTCACAGCAATAGAAACCCTAACTGAGATAATCACCTTAAAAAGCAAAGAGATATTCCCCTTCACAGTCGATGTTCTTCTGAATAAGAGATCAATAAGACTATTAAAAATAAACTAACTGGCTATCAGTGACTAGGAAGTAACTCAATAATAGAGAACCTGCTGAGCATGGTCAAGGCCCTGGGTTCAATTCCCAGCTCCAAAACCAAACAAACAAACAGAACAGATCGTCTCTGTGTTCACCTTCTGTCTTTTTGGCCACCCAGGTGTTGATGTGCTGTCGGGACTGCTCTGTATCTCCCTGAAAGTCCAACTCTTCCATCTCTGCTTCGTAGAACTTGCGGCAGGAATCTTTAAAAGACTGAGACAGAGCAACATAACTACACAGTCACGAGAGAGATTAGCACCAACAGCCTCCTTCCTTGATGCACAAAAGCAGAGAAGCAAGAATTCAATGACGCACAAATGCACTTACTATTAAAAAAAAGGAGAAATCAAAAATAAACTTCTCTGTATTCAACTCTTGAATTTTAGTTTTTGAGCAAGGTAAGAGGGTGGTCTTAAAATGCCATGAACTGCAAATCCTCCAGGCAGTAGCTGTGACTGACTGAGGTCACTGGGAAGATCCTCAGATGCAGTAACTCTAGGGTACGCAGAATGACAGCCTCACAAGAGCTACAACAGGGCTGCACAGTGTCACAGGGAACACAGGACATGGGAGGTCATTCCGCACCAGCCTTCCACACAGCTTGCTGTGAGGACAGAAGCGTAAATTGGCACTATTCCAGCATGGTGTCGCTTATGGCCACAGACTGCCTGAATACAGCAGGTGAGGTGACAAAATTTATTTTATCTTAACTGATGGTTTGGATTGTGAATAGCTGCGTGTATTTGGTGGTTATTACACTGGGTGGCTCAGCTTCAGATGTGAGCAACTCACAAAAAAGCAGTCAGGGCTGAGGACACAGTCTAGTGAACAGTTTGGTGGTAAGAGGCTGGCCTAGCATGCACAAGGCCCTGGGTTTGATCTCCAGCAGCACAAACAGATGCTCAAACCATATTGCTGACACAGCCTATGAGATGGCAGTAGTGTTAATGATTGCCCACGATCTGCCACGTTAGAGCAGAAAACGAGGCTGCACAAATGGGCTGACACATGCATTATGTTGACAGCATATGAGGAATGATTCCCTAGTCTTTCTTTCAAGCAGCTCATGGATACATATTTCATTTGTTTTCCAGGAAATACTTTTATAATATAACTTCACAATTCTGCTTAGGTGTAAGGAGACAGCCATGACTTTTCCTCAGAGAGTCCCTGTAGGTCCAGTGGGAGAACAATTAACAATACATATTACAATCTCACTTTCTTCTTTCTTCAAATACACCCGGGTGCAAAAAAAAAATGTGCGAAATCATATTCAATAACATATGGTTGGCAATGGCCCAGACAGGGTATAAGTTAAAATCCCTCCATGGGAAAATGGTTTTCCATGCCATGAAAAATGTATACTCAGGACTATTGGAGGATGGCTAATCATAGTGAGTAGGCCCTGGGATTTATCTCAGTGTTTGAGTGTATGCTTGGCATGTGTGAGACCATTATTCCAACCCCAACATCAATCATAACAATAAAGTAATAGTAGGATAATAATAAATAATGACATGATAAACTGTAGTACAACATAAATACAAAGAATGAAAGAAACAAATTGTGAAACAATATGTGTATTCTGATGGCTGTGTGCAGGGAAAATATTCACAAATAAATTTCTGTATATGCAGGAAGACAAGCATCAACTCTAGGTAACATGGAGATTGGGAAACGGGGTGAGGAGGGCTCATGCTTTGCTGACTTAATTTGTATTCTCTACGATTCAAAACAACACAAGTGCACATACACATACACGAGCGTTGCACTGATGCCCAGATAGTTGGGGGAACTCCCAGCTCACATACTCCCTACTGTACCACATAATTCCTCTCTCACTGTGCTTCACGAAAACTGGAAAAACTTACTGCTAAAATATCGAAAGTCTTTTCACCGAAGAGCCTGTTGGCTGTTTTGAGAAAGTACTGTGTTCCAGTCTTGTTCACTTCTGTGAGAAGTGCCTGGAAGCCCTGGTGGACATCTCCACCTCCACTACCGCTGCATTTATCCAAAGAGAGTGCCTGAAATCAAACAGATTAAAAACAGAATTCCAGTAAGTGCAGCTTTAGGAAATGGGTAAACACTAAGCTCCTGCTCAGAATTTTACAGATCCCTGCTGTTGCTCAAATAATCACCTAAAAAGACAAAGTTGCTTTGAAAGCTCCCTCTCTAGGGTCCTTTCTGGGACCCTGTCAGCCCTGGACTGAGCAGAAATGGACCTCCAAAATCATCAACTCCTCATGCTCACCACCTATTATTTTGCTAGAACCATGGCTGCCGACCCAACCTCCACTGGCTCAAAGCAGGCAGCTCCTGACCTTAGACCTCTGCAGTCTCTCCTCCGCCCTTGAATAGGCAGGTACTGCCACTGCCTGACTGTGCTAGATAGTTTTATATCAACTTGACACAAGGTAAAGATATCAAAAAGGAGGGAACCTCAGTCAATAAATTGCCTCTAAACCAGGCAGTGGTGGCACACACCCACCTTTAATGCCAGCACCCAGGAGGCAGAGGAAGGTGGATCTCTATGAGTTTGAAACTAGACTGGTCTAAAAGTGAGTTCCAGGACTGCCAGGGCAACATAGAGAAACCCTGTCTAGAAAACAAAATGAAAAAGTGGCTCCATAAAATTGGGCTGTAGGCAAGCTTGTAGGGCATTTTTTTAGTGATTGATGTGAAAGGGTATTATAGGTCATGCCCAGTCCATTGTGGGTGGTGCCGTCCCTGGGCAGGAAGGAGATTCTGGGTTCTATAAGAAAGCAGGCTGAGTAAGTCATAATGAGCAAGCCAGTAAGCAGCACTCTTCCATGGCCTCTGTATCAGCTCCTGCCTCCAGGATCCTGCCCTGTGTGAGTTCCTGCTTTTACTGCTTTTGATAATGAACTGCTATAAGGAACTGTGAGCTGAAATAAACCCTTTCCTCCCCAAGTTGTTCTTTATTATGGTGTTTCATCACAGCAGTGGTACCTCTAAGACACTGACCAACAGTATTCAGAAGTAATACTGCTCCAGGCCTGGGCCTTCGAAGACCTAGTGCCTTGTTGGTGTCCAGCCAACCTCATAGAAGGAAGACCAAGCTATCCTGCTGCTGGCAACATGGAAACCTCTGGAGTCAGCACTACCACACAAAGTGACTTGGAAGAGAACCAAAGCCTTAGCCAATAGCTGGCACCTCAGACATGAGATCAGCCTCACTGGATCGTCCAACGCTGCTAAAAGAGCCCATGGTGACCTCGGCTGATCTGGTTTCACAATGAGCAGAGGAACTCCTCCTCATCGGAACCCAGATTCTGAGAAACATTGTCAGTGTTTCTTCTACCCACTGCATATCAGGATGGCTTGTTCTAAAAAAAAAGATTGATGATACGCACAGCAATTGGAAATCTAACTCATGGCTTTGGACTTAACAGCTGGCAAGGTAGGAGAGTGAAGTAGTGTTTACTGGGGTCTGGAGAACAGGGTCTGTGGTGTGGTGTCTGTGGGCAGAAGTACTTGTGTGTGGTGACAAGACACATGAGACATTGTCCCTGTGACCTTTGGTATCTGTCTAAATAATTGTGACCATATTAGGAAACAGGCCTGTAAGGGAATAGTAAAGTTGAAATGAGGTCATAATGGTGAACTCTAATCCAGTCTGATGAGTGTCATTGTAAGAAAGGAGATCGGATCACAGCAAACAGGAAACACACAATGAGAACACAGCGGTAGCTGCTATCTATAAGACACGGAAAACCAAAATGTCAACCCCTTGGTTTTAGACTTCAGCTTGTAGAACAGTAAAAATAAAACTGTGTATTATTTAAATCACCCAGTCAGTGCTGTCTGTTACACAGATGTACCTGACTAACACATGTCCCCTTCCCCATTTCCGCAATGGACTCATCCCTGACTGTCTCCCCATGTTATCTGGGCAGGTTGTCTTTGTAACTCACATACCTCTGCACCTAAAACACTGTACCCAGCTCCTGCTGGAGCCATAGTTGGTTCTGTTTCTGGACTCCCTGCCACACCTGACCTAATGTGGGAAGGAACTTCAGGGTCATGGGAAGGATCAGTATAGTGCGAATTCTAATTGGTCTTAATAATAAAAACCTGGAGCCAGATATCGGGGAAAATACTGAAAGTTCAGAGAAGTAAAGGAGCAGCCACAGCCACCTCTTACCTTGCCAACTCCTTAGTCCGAAAAGGGACAAACTTCTGTCTCCCTGCCTTATAGTCCTCTCTCTGCTCAGCCATATCACGTCCTGTCTCCACCTGCCCAGGGCTGGGATTATGGGTATGTGACTCCCAAGTACTGAGATCAAAAACGTAAGATCCCAAATGCTGGGATCAAAGGTGTGTGCCAGCACTGCCTGGCATCATCTGTGGCTAGCTAATGGCTAGCTCCACACTCTGAGATTCAGGCAAGCTTTATTTGTAAGAGCACAAACAAAATATCACCACAGATCAGCCCAGTGTACTTTGCTTCAAGGAAGGCTGAGGCCCAGGAGGAGGGAAAAACAGATAAAGGGGTAAGGGTTGCCAAACCTCTGGTGTTCCTGGCCCGAGTGGTCTCCAGCCTTCCCATTAACATAACCAACATTCACCCCACCAGCACTAACGGATCAAGGTGCTCATGCCAGTGTCCCAGCAGGGGTAGCAGATACTTGCCATCATACACACGGACACTCTAATGCCACCAGCAGTTGTTCATCAAGAGCAGTCACTTTGAGATTTGGACCAGCTCAACTGACAGTCCATGGTATTTATCTGCTGTGAAATGGTGCTGCTTACCTGAATCATCTGCCTTGCAGTGTTTCCCTTTGCCCCCATGAAGACCATGGCCAGGGCCGAGGAGATGCTCATGGGTGAGAAAAATACATTTTTTGAGCTGTCTTCACCCAGTATTTTCAAAAGGTTTAAGGCGAAGGTGCCATTGGCTTCCAGCAGAGGATCCATGATGATGAGCCTGGAATGGGGGATTAAAATCATATAAATACAGGCTGTTGGGTAAGCTGCATCTTCGCTCTCGCTCACACAGTGATACTGTGTGTGGCTCAGTGAACACAGCACCCACAGCATGAAAGGTAAAGGTCACATACATTAAATGATACAGCCCTGCTGGGAGCAGACAGGCTAACTCAGGCCCAGTGCCTTGTCCTTCTACTGTACAAGAAGTCATTCCTTACACCAAGAGCCAGGGGTCATGTGAGAGGCCAAGAGGCAGCAGTAGAGTCACCAGCCTCCGAATCTACAGATGCAGCAGCGGAGGCTGGAAGCACCAGACTGCAGGAGCAGGGCCTGTCTGCTCTGACGTCACCCACAGACAGTTACCAAAGTCCTGTTTCTGCAGCCTGACAGCCTGAGCATTCTCAGAGGCTTCCGATGACTCCCCTGAACAGTGTGTGAGAGCAGGTAGAACACGAAAGCAAGTGCCTACCAGCAGGGAAAGGGAACCTGCCTCTAAGGCGTCTGAGGAGACCCAGCATGCAATCTGCCTGTTAGAGCTGTTGTCAGAACGGAAAGGGTGCTGACGGTACAGACGGAGGTTTCAACCCTTGAACCTACACACTCTAAGGATTTCAGCTAACTGGTGTTTTTGGTTTTGCTTTTATTCTTGATGCTCAGAACTGTCCCTTTTTGTCTAGTGAGGATCTCTTTAAACTGGTTACTTTGCCCTGAGCTTTTGGTCTCACACATCCTGGCTCTCTGGCAACAAAGGGTCCTTATAGGCTGTGCTCAGCATCCCTAGCCCGGGGACATATTGCTCACCTCCTGGCTTCTGTTGATAGGAGGGTTGTGAGTGCAGCTAGAGTGACAGAACTGAGTGAAAAACCCAGCTAACGCCATTGGGCACACCAGCATCAAGTGGGAGACACACTTCCCCTCACAACCCAAATGGACCATGCAGGAAGGGCCATCTTGAAAGTTCTGAGACACACTGGCACTTGGAGGCATTCACCTGGGCTCAGCACACTGTTCTTCTGCTGCATTATGCAAATGCGTTACACCTTCTGGTGTTCATAGACCACGTTATCCACAAGACTCCACTGTAGCTGCATGTGCTGTAAGGGCTGCACAGCTCATACTCCTTCACCAGTATCATCTGTTCTGGGCCCAAAGAGCTTGCTGCGTCCTGCGTCACTCCCTCACTCTGATGCCATGTGCTGTCCAAACAGTTAATTCAATTTACTGATTTTCTGGCATGATCATTGTACTTCCATTCCACAGAGACTTTAGCAAGGTCTATAATAGGATGGATGTGGGTTTTACATTTGAATCTTGGAGCCTTTGCCTAACTGTTTACAGCCGTCAGCTTTGCTGTTGCGAAGTCTGATAACATTTGACCCTGGATCATTTCCTCTCCTTCCCTTGTCCTGAACTCACCCCTGACTCTGAGAGATTTGTCCCTCCAAGACAGCATCTGTGGCCCTTTCTGAGCTCTTCTTCCCTCTACGGACACTGAGAACTTCCTCTAGCAACCTGCTCACTCCAAACATCTGCAGGCCTGTCCTGTCCAAGTCCTGTTCATCCCTCTCTTGTGCTGACCTTGTTCTGATGATTTAAAATGGTCTTCTCGACTGTTAGTTTAGCATGCTCTGAGAACAAGGAGATAAAATACACAGGACAAACTATTTCCGTGATCAGAATAACTAAATCCTTGAATGTCTAAAAATCCATATATTTTTATTTCCCCTTAGTCCCCATTTTTTTGGTGAAATTTGTCAAAAACTTGAGTAAAATCCTCCATTGTCTATAGCCATAAATTTGAAAATAACCTATTGCATAACAATGAAACAATTTTCACTTTCACTTTGCAATATAAATACTATTCCTGGAGCTGGCAACACAGATTAGTAGTAAAGCATTTCCCTGGGACATTTCAGACTCTTGGGTCAAAGCTCACATTGCACAATAAAAACTACACTACTTTTAAAAAAATGAAAACAGTTTTAGTCAGGGACATAAAACGTGTTATTAATGTGTTAGTACTGCACAGTTTTCTGTACTGTTGAAAGCAGCCTAACGAGTCGATTTCAGAATCATTTCCATGTGCAGCATCATTACCACCTTTGGGCATTGAGTTCAATGCATAAGGCTTAGTAAGCTGGTGAGTCAGGAGTCTCCACTTAACTGTGCTTCTTGACCTCCTTAGGGATGCCTTCATTTTCTCACAAACTTTGACCATTCAAATGCTGGTTTAATGGACGCTTAGGCCCTTGTGTGCTTCCTCCTTTCTTTTCCTATACAAGGGGAGGAAGGTGGACTAATAAACATAGGAGTTATACACTGTTGTCTTTTCTGACATCTTCTTGGCCTAGGTCTAGCAAGTTAGGAAACAGGGGGTGCAGTCTTCAGTGAGAGTGTGCAACATCCACTTGCATGCCCTATGGCTGCCATGAGGACCAGCCTCCAATAGCACAGGGCTTGAGGGGGAGCCTCCGGAGTCCATGGACCTGGACTTTTTTTTTTTTTTTTTTTTTTAAGATTTATATATTTACAATGTATACAATGTTCTGCCTGCATGCACACTTGCACGCCA
>CABHPP010144600.1:0-17500 GCA_902168425.1 Peromyscus attwateri | reverse complement strand
TTAGAATTAACAGACTGTCAATGATGTGCTTTTGCACATACACACACATTCACACAAATGTACACATTCACATACAACACACACATACATAACCATACAAACACATTCATACACATTTATGTGCAGCACACACATACAGATCCATATACACACATGTACACATTCACATACAGCACACACATACATACCCATACACCCACAATCACACACATATACACATTCACATATAATACATAATACATATCCATACATACATTCTCTCTCATGTATACACCAGCCCAGGTTTAAGCCTGACTCACCTGAATGGCAAAGCCCTCACTCTCAGAGTCAATACATTTAAGTTTTATTGATGTGACTATGATCTCAATTGTACTAAGTTCTCTTTTCTTGGGTCTCTTTTATTTCTGCCATCGTCTTCTATTGGGTCCAGTGGCTGCTGTTTAAATAGCCTTGCTTGGCCCCTAGCTTTTAATGTTCTTACCTTTCTCAAGTGTGAGGTGAAACTGGAGATTGAGCAAGGGCAGAGAGACCTGACTTTCAGCAGTTACGAAGTGATAGCGTTAATCCAGCTGATCAAGAATAAGACCACTACCACAATTTAAAGCCCAATTCTAAGCAAGCTTTACTTACATGCTGGCCAGGTGGATGGGTTCTGGCCAGGTCCATACCCAGGTTCCTGGGAAATGACCCAGAATCAAGTATGGTAAGGACTTAATACTAATAACCATGTAACACAGTCAACGTAGGCTGTCTTGAAACCTCCTCAGCCAATGACATTAGTCCAAACTAAATTCTTCAATTTAGCCTCCTGTAGATTCTTAGGACAAGGGCAAAAACACCTTTTTTTTGTTTTGAGGGTTTTTTTTTGCATAAATATCTCAAGAATGGTCTTCAGGCCACTTGTTAATCTCCATCCCCTCTGAAACCTCTTGTGAGCTGAGCCTCCAGAGCCCAAATTTGCTCTCAGCACTACTGTCTTCCATTCTTCCATGTTCTTACTAAGATGATCCATTAAATCCTACTTCAAGCATTCTATTGCTTTTCTAGTCCAAAGTCTCGAAGACTTCCATATTTCTCTAACAAACTATGGGCAGACTTGTCACAGCAATATCCCAGTCTCTGGTACCAACTTCTGTCTTATTTACTGTTCTGTTGCTATGAAGAGACCCAAGACAAAGGTAATTTATAGAAAAAAATCCAATACTGAATTGGAGGCTTGCTTACAGATTCAGAGGGTTAGTCCATGATCATCAGGGTGAGGATAGTGGTAGCAGACAGGCTAGCATCCTGCTGGAAAAGTAGCTGAGAGCTCACCTCTGATTCACAGGTTGCAGGCAGGAAGAGTGTTTTAGTTGGGGTTTCTATTGCTGTGAAAGGACACCATGATCACAGCAACTCTTATAAAGGAAAAAATTTAAATAAGGGCTGACTCACAGTTCAACATTTAGTCCATTATTGTCATTGTGGGAAGCATTGTGGCATTCAGGTAAACATGGTCCTATGGAGGTAGCTGAGAGTTCTACATCTGGATTGGCAGGTAGCAGGAAGAAGAGAGTGACACTGGGCCTGGCTTGAGCATCTGAAACCTCAAAGTCCACCCACAGTGACACACTTCCTCTAACATGGCCACACCTCCTAAAAATGCTACCCCATATGGGCCTATGGTGGCCATTTACATTCAAACCACCAAGTAGAGAGAGACAGAGAAAGAGAGAGAGAGAGAGAGAGAGAGAGAGAGAGAGAGAGAGAGACACACACACACACACACACACACACACACAGAGAGAGAGAGAGAGAGAGAGAGAGAGAGAGAGAGAGAGAGGGAGAGAGAGGGAGACCAGGCCTAGCATGGATTTTTGAAAATGCAAAGCTTAATCAAAGTGTTACACTTCTTCCAACAAGGCTCAAAATCACTGTATTAAGCAAGGTGATCCAGTCTCAGAAAAACAGAAACATATTCTTTCTCATATGTTGTTCCTAGATTGAAATATAAATGCTTATGTATATAAATAGGTTTAAATGTGGGTAAATCCAGAAAACAAAAACAAAACAAAAAGAGATAAGGAAGCAGATAAAAAGAGGTGCTAAGGAGGTGGGGCCTCAAGGACACTTGTAATGAGAAAGCATAAAGGAAACTGGAGGAAGGTTGTAAGGAGAACGGATGAGAGAAGGGGGGAGATGGGGAGAAGGTGAATCTATTCAAAGTTTGCCGAAAAGAACATAATGATATCTAATGCATTGTATTCACCATGATGCTCTATAATGCACTGTATGATGCTAATTTAAAAAGAAAATGGGGTGGGGAGTGGAGGAAGACAAATAATAATATGTGTAAGAAAGATGTCTCTGTGAGAGTGAGAAATGGTACATTGGCCTTAGAAACCAGTAAAAAGGTCTTTAAATTAAACAGAAAGTTGTCCTAGTGCCCAGCTGTGCAGGCTAGCATTATGTCAATTTGACACAGTCTAGAATTATCTGAAAGGAAAAAGCGTCAATTGAGAAAATGCCTCAATAAGATCTGACTGTAAGGCATTTTCTTAATTAGTGATTGATAAGGGGGGCTCAGCCCACTGTGAGTAGTGCCATTCCTGGCTTGGTGGTACTGGGTTCTATAAGAAAGCAGGCTCAGCAAGCCATGAGGAACAAACTAGTAAGCAGCACCCCTCCATGGTCTCTGCATCAGCTCCTGCCTCCAGGTTCCTGCCCTTTTGGAGTTCCTGTCCTGACTTCCATGATGATCTGTGATGTGGAAGCATATGCAAAATAAACCCTGTCCTTTCCGAGTTGCGTTGGTCATGGTATTTCAGCACAGCAATAGCAACACTACTTATAACACCAACAATACAATATAACACCAATTTTAGGTGTATTAAAGAGAACAGAAAATATTTATCCACACCAACACATGTGCACAATGTTCATGGCAACATTATTCATTAAAAACAAAAACATGGAAACGCTGTAAGTACCTACAACCGAGTAAAAGAATTAGACAATCCTGGCTCTTTACCAAAGATTAAGGAGGGAAGAAGGGAAGTGAACAAAGGGGATGAACAATTGAATTTTGTTTTCTGCTAATAAGAGAGACCTTCTGGGGAACACTTGCTCAGTCCATTCATGGCCTGTCATTTCCTGTCAGACATTTCCTATCATTAGCTTTGAAGTGGGATGGAGAGATCGGGCAAGCCCAGTTCACTAACCTTGATTCACAGTTTTAGAAGAAAACATTCCTCAGATGATTGACATTCTACATGCAGAGCTGGGCAGAAGTATCTAACTCAAAGGTCAAGGTAGGAAAGATGTAAGGATTCGGTCCTTAATTCCGTCATCAGCCTTCAATGGTGTCCCAGCCTAAAAAGCGGGTGGGCCGTCTGTGCGCCCCTCTGTTTCCTTTCCGCTCCTTCCTTCCATCTGTCCTCTCTCTCCCTCTCTCTCTCTCTCCCTCTCTCTCCCTTTCTCTCTCTCCTCCCTCTCTCCCAATAAAGCTCTAAAAAGGTAGCCATGGCCTGTGATTCCTCCAATCAGCACTCTCCTCCGCAGGCATGGCCTCTGCAGGCAGTGGCCAGCCGTGAGAGAAGCATGCCATTTAACCAACATTCCAACAAAGGTTTCAGACACAATGTGAAGACCAAGGCTTTGCGTCCACTCCACTCACCCAATAGATACCTGAGTGGGCAAGGAAGAGTCAGTGTTTTCAATACAACAGGTGACCACGTCCCAGGAACCCACATGGCTGAAGTGTTCTCTACAGAAAAGCAATTGAGAGAGTAGTAGCATATTGTCTAGCTAGTGACCTCCAAACTGAGTGAGGTTTAAGTCCCTTAGAATGTGTGAAGATAGAGATTTGATTTAGTTTTTTCCTCAATAATAGTACTCCACCAGGCAGAAAGAACTAGAAAGCAGTAGGAGTTATGCCATACTGGTGAATGTAGGTGGTTCTCTACCAATCCATGGGCTCTAGCCCTGGTTTTATCAATGGGTTGCTACCTGTGAATTCTGAAGCAGGCTTAGTCTCTTAACTTCACAGTGTTAGCTCTCCGGGACTACAACAAAACATCCCACTAATCGACTTATAATGTGACATTATTTATTTGGTCAGACTTTGGAGGTTTCACTCTAAGGTTTACTGGCACCATTGCTTTTGAGCCTGTGACAGTGTGACATATCACAGCAGAGAAGGTGTGGTACAGGAGACTGCTTAGTTCCTGGAAGCCAGAATATGACCAGGAGGAAGGTCAGGTGACTGCAGGAAGTGCTGGGTAGTAAGCCTTTAACTTAGAGGGAAATTTGTTTATATAAATAATGTTTACCTCTTGTTAAAAAGGCAAAGGAGATTGCAGGTCACTATTCTGCCGTAAGTAATAGTTATATTTTGCATTATACTTTTGAGTTTATTATAGCTTCCTCCTCCTCCTCCTCTCTCTCTCTCCTTCTCTCCCAATCAGTCCTTCTCCCTATATCAGTTTCAGTCTGTCCATCATCTGCACCCAAACCCCTTCTCCCTTGATTCACTCTGTCATCCCAGCAGGGCCTCGGCTATCCGGCTCTGGCCGCTGGGCTGCTGGCAAGTCTCTTGTCTTCAGTCATTATCTGAATCAGCGCAGCTGTTGCCTGCATTGATTTATCATTTCTTCTACATCACTGTTTTGTTGGCTTCTTAGCCTCTCTTTTTGATGCTAGCATGTCCCTTTGCTGTGACTCAAGAACTCACACTTCAGATAGACCAGTTTTTACAGATATAATTCTATGTGTGCAACTGAAGTTTAAATTTAAATATCTATTTACCTAGATATTTGCATATGAAATTTTTTAGTGCACACACACAAAAAAATCCTTTCATGATGCAATATGCAAGGCTGAAATAAATGTTGCCAGGCAATACACAGATGTGGTTGTAAGATTGGTGAGCTTATTAGAAGATTCTAGCCTTCTGAGTCCCCAGACTCCAAGATTTTTGCAAGAGTGAAATACATTCCTCTCATTAATGCTACTACATTTAAGCCCAGGTCTTAAATCCCACTGGAGATAATTGTGGTTGTCAGACCATCTTTCCTTGATTTTTTTTTTGGGGGGGTGTCAACTTGGCACAAACTAGAGTTATCTGGGAAGAGGAGCCTCAATTGAGAAAAATGCTTCCATCAGACTGCCTTTGGAAAGTCTGTAGTGCATTCATTATTATTAATCATTGATGTAGAAAGACACAGCCCAGTATGGTGGTGCCACTCCCTAGGCAGGATCCTGGATGGGGGATCAAAGCAGGTTGAGCAAGCCATGGGGAGCAAAACAGGAACCAGCATTCCTCCACGGCTTCTGCGTCAGATTCTGCCTCCAGGTTCATGTCTTGAGTTCCTGCCCTGATTTCCCTCAATGATAGCATGTGACCTGAGAGTCATAAGCTGGAGTAAACCCCTCCCCTCACACAAGCAGCTTTTGCTGTATTTTTCACAGTGATAAAAGCCCTTACAAAGGTGCTGATCTTTAATGAAGACACAGAGGAATCCAGAAACATAATGACACGTTCAGAGAAGACTGTTGGTGAGAAGCTGTGTTTCTAGTGAACCTGGAGTTTCATAGGAAGCATGACTACGTGAGGCCTCATCAGTGCTATCACTATGATGGTTTATGTGCTTCCCTGGTTCTGAAACCAGCAATGCCGCTCCATTGTTCTGATCTTGAAGTTATGATTCTTGGATAAAAACCATGTTATATTACTGTCATGAGCCCAGATTCCTGCTCCTCTGGACAATACTGGGAAATCTCAGAAAACATGCTTTCTCTTTGGCCTTGGTTTAAAGGTCAGCTTTGGTTTATCTACCATGTGGAAAGATCCTTGAAAATCAACCAGAGAGGAAAGCATTTTCATAGGTTCTGTGACGTACTAAGAACAATACAGTCGGGGAAGATTTTGAATGGAATAATAACGGAATAATCTACACATATTCTCTTAATTATTAATTTCTTTGTGAATAAGCTTTATGTCACTTGTGTATCATTTTTGTGAGGGGTGTAAGAGATAAGAGAAGCTAATTATTCTTGCATTAATAATTTATTCTATTTACCTTTGGCCAGATCTAGCTTCCAACACTAGTCACATTATTTGTAACAAAGGGAATTTCCACTAAGCTGTATAGTATAGAGATAGCCAACATATTTATGTTATTGTCCTTTTTCTATTTTGTGGGTAGTTTGGACCTTGTGGGCTCCAGTGATCGATCCTCCTGTCTCCAGGTCCCCAGTAGCTGGAACTGTGGGTAACATCCCCACAACTGACTTCACACCATATTGTGATGATCAACATTTACCAAGATCCTTCTTCCAGTGTCAGCAACAACAGTAGCTATTTGCTATCTTAAAAATCATTATACAGTTCTGACAACAAAAATATAATGCTGGATATTAAAGCAAACTCTAAGGACTTCTCTATACTCCCTTTGAATGTAAAACAATGAAGGTCGTGAGTGGAGTGGTTTGGCACCAATTTATTAAGAGCACACATCTCAGCTATGTTAAAGTATGGCATAAGCTGGTCATGGTGGAGCACAACCATAGCACAAGATAGTTGAGGGCTTTGTTTTGGGATGAGGCCTCTTTGTTTTTTTTACGCAGGAGGCTTAAACATTGAACTCCTCATTTCAAGGGCTGCTCTTACTGAGTCACTGGGACTATAGACACCTGCTGGTGCTCCGCCCTCAGGTGAAGGATTCTTTAAGGCAAAGGCCTCATGAAGGAAGTGAGTCACTCTGTCTAAGGAAAAAATAGTAACAAAAGGCTTAGGTAAATGGTTCAGAAGGTAAGAGCTCTTACTCTATAAGCATTAGTGTCTGAGTTCAAATCCCAAGCTCCCACGTAAAAAGACAGGGTGTGACCACAAGCATACACCCCTAACCCCTGCACTGTTTGAGAGTGAAGACAGGAGAATCACTGGGGCTTGCTGACTGCCAGCCTAGCTCCAGGTTCAGTGAGATAACCTGCCTTAGGAAAATAAGGTGGACCGGGCGGTGGTGCCGCACGCCTTTAATCCCAGCACTCGGGAGGCAGAGGCACGCGGATCTCTGTGAGTTCGAGGCCAGCCTGGTCTCCCAAGCGAGTTCCAGGAAAGGCGCAAAGCTACACAGAGAAACACTGTCTCGAAAAACCAAAAAAAAAAAAAAAAAAAAAAACCAAAAAAAAAAGAAGAAAAAGAAAATAAGGTGGAGAACAGGACATAGATGTTGTTTTCTGGCTTCAGTACATGCACATAGCACCTCCCCAATCACATACCTCCCTACAAATTTTAAAATAAAATAAAATATATTTGGTGAAAATTCTTAAAATTACATGACTCTGTACACACCTACCTATGAATTCATACAATTAATGACATATCTAGGTGACTTGCCAGGAAAATGTATGATTCCTTTGCCAATGTTATCTTTTCTAATTGTAGCATTCACCACAAAGGAATGAGCTAATGCTCCTTTTAAACTGGTCCATAGGAGTGCTTCTCAATGATGCTGTTCAAAACAGGGTACAAGTCCAGAAGACAACTCCTAAAAGCAATGCTAAAACTCCAGTAAGACTAACATTGAATTATTTACCAACCTATTCTCTTTCCCAGTAATGTTTGATCTGCTGGGGAAAGCAGACAGGTGCAATCTAGGTGGTGGAGCTGCTTCATGCAGGTAGAGAGCTGAGCATGGTCATCTCCCCAGGACAACACTCATTTATCTGTGATGAACCCCGAGCAAAGGGACAGAAAATCTGTGCTTTCCAGCTGGCGCCATTTAAGAGCATATCAAGAATTCCCAAACTTAGGGTGGTCACCAGGACAGACTGAGGATTTCATAGCTGAAATTCTTGACACCAAAGGATTGTGTGTTGTTGGTTGTTTTTACTCTTTGCTCTTTTGAGGAGCCCACTGTCCAGCTCACAAATAAATCACACACAGAAGCTTATTCTTTCTTATAAATGCCTGGCCTTAGCTTGGCTTATTTCTTGCTACCTCTTTTTTAAAAATTAAGGTAACCTTCCAAAACTTCAAAGACCTACAGAATATGGCATTTAAAATGTTTTAAGAACTTTGACTTTCTGGACAATGAGACACATTTGCTCCTGGCAGCACCAATTTACTACAAAGAGGATGATGGGCATTGAAGAAACTCATTATGGAGTTTGCTTTCTTTGTGGCAAAAGTTAGCCACAGGGCAAAAAGGTTCCCTTGTCTTGACTGCTTGACAGGATGCTGTATAAACTGGACATGCAGGACCCACAGGAAGGTGACCACTGAACTTTGCAAGGTGAGATGGTCCCTCAGGTTCCTGCTGTGCATAAGAAACTGTCAGACATTCTACAGGACATAGGGAAAAGTGACTGATGAACTTTGCAAGAATGGGCAGAACAGTCCTTAAAATTTCCTGCTTCATTGAAAGCTATGCCAGAGACTTTAGGCCTATAGGCTGAAGATTGATGCCCCAATGATACAGACGAACTTTGGATGACTGTCCAGGCAGCAAGATGTCTCTGTCATTTCTAGAATTATGGAAGTTTCTTGCAATACACTTCCTGTTTACTTGGGTAGTAGTATATCCTTCTGGGATCTTTGATGGAGTTAAAGAATAGATAGTTATAATTATAATTTTTCTTAGTCATGGTAAAAGATAAATTAGATATGAGACTTTAGACTCATAAAAATGTGATAGATGATAGAATATTTTCTTTAATTTTGCCAAAATATAGACTAGATATTGTAACTGTAATTCTTTCTTGGTAACTATTTTGTTATATACAATTTTACTATGTTAAAATTAAACCCTTCCTTTTGATTAGACAGAAAAGGGGAAGTACTGTGGAATGTCTTTCTGTATGCTGTGAATATATGTGGCTCCCATTGGATAATAAATAAAGCTGTACTGGCCTATGGCAGGGCAGGATAAACTTAGGTGGTACATTCAAACTGAAGACAAGACAAAGAAGGGTGGAGTCAGGGAGACACCAGCTCGCTGCTGGAGCAACAAGATGCTAGCAGACCCGTAATGCCACAGTCACATGGAGACATATAGATTAATAGAAATGGGTTAATTTAAGATGAAAGAACTAGCAAGCAAGAAGGTGAAGCCATAGACCGTACACTTTGTAATTAATATAAGCCTCTGAGTGATTATTTTATAAGTGGCTGTGGGACTACGGGGCCGGGTGGGACTGAGAAACTTTTGGCTACATGTCTCCTAGAAAGAGATTTCATAGCTGTCTGACCACCTTGCAGGACAGAGTGGATCCAGGCAATGATAGGAAGGACCATACTGTGACTGCTTAGCTCCATCTAACTCAGGTCTTCTCTTTTTAAACTCATGTCAGGAATCTGACTGATGGACATGTGAGGTCACTGAAAGGCTTGGTTCCTCTCCCCAATGTGGCCACATTGATTAATCCTCCCTTGTCTTCTCCTCACTATGAATTTGTATCTTTTAATTTGCTTTTTAAGGAGAGATGGCCAAGCCTGACTCGTTAGGACTTTCAGAGCAAAGGCTCTGCTTCTAACTCTTGATTGATTGATTGTTTGTTTGCTTGTTTGTTTGTGGTAGAGCTCACTCTGTAGTCCAGGTTTTCTGGAACTTGATATATAGACCAAACTGGCTTTGAACTCACAGAGGTATACTTGCCTCTGCCTCTCGATTCTGGTATTACAAATGCCTGATGTATTTATTCACTTCAGTGAAAGTGTATGATAATAACTCTTATTTGGGGTTCACAGTTGGTAGCCTGTTAAACTAATTCTTCACATCTCAACCATCACTTAAAATATATTAAATTAAACTTTCCTGTGTTGTTTCCCACATAACATTTACTTCTGATACTCAGTTTCCAGCCACCAAAGGTGAGGCACTTCTCAGCCTAAGCCAGCTTCCTGCCACTGTAAGGTCCACATTCTGATTCCAGGACAGGAGGAGGGTCAGAGGAGGATGGGAGTTTGAAAAACTTGTGAGGAGCCATGGACAAATAAGACATATTTATTCACTGTGGGTGGTCAGGTAGCCTCCAGCAGGTACCCAGGCACACAATGACACATACAGTCTGAACACAGGAAAGCACAAATCACACAGTCCACACAGAAGTAGGGACAGAGACCCACAGGCTGGCTGTAGAAAACAAAGACTCAGATTCCTGCCTCTCACCTATAAAGACAGAAAGAAACTAAGTTGGGACATAGCATTCTCTGAGCATAATTTGAAAAAAATTCAGCTCCAAAGTGAGAGCATCTTCAGTGTTCGGAACCTGACAACCCTGAGAGAGTCTGCAGTGGACCATTGAAGTCTCGGATGAGTAAGTCTCATTGAAGGAGCTTAAGTGAGAGGTATGAAGGCATGAAAGGAAGTATCTTGACAGAGGTCACAGGTTCTAGGGAGAGGCAGACCAAGGTTGTGACTAGGGCTGGGAGGATGTTTCATTAATTGTCACAGAGATGGCAGAGTCACCTGACATGTGCTATAGAGTGTAAAGATCTTTAATCTTGGAAGGATATAGTATTTACCATAGAGATGAAGAAGTTAACCAGAACAGACACAGAGTTACAAATTTGGTGCCATGTAATTCTATGGCAATGATGATGATGATGACCACCCAAATAAAAACAGAAACATGAATTTGAGTAGACATTCTTGTAGAAAGATCTATAAATGTGAAGTGAGCACATGAGCTTATGATTGGCATCATTACTCATCGTGGAAATGACGCAACACTAGAATGAGTAACCACTTCACACCCATTGTCTAAAATAAGAAAAGACAGTAACACATAGAGAAACTGAAAGTCACAACCTCCTAGCAGGGACATAAAGCTGCATAGGGGCTTCTAAATTCATTGGGTATTTCTTCAAAATGTGAAATGTAGAGTTGTCATGTGACCCAGAAATTCCATTCCTTGGGCTCTTCCCAGGGTAATTCCAAGAAAGCATATGACTATACATAAATTTATACATAAATATTTGTTATAAACTTAATATAGATAAAGGGTAGAAACAATCTAATGCTGACCAACTGAATAAACAGTCATTATAGACAACATTATTAATATCTTTAACCAGCAAAAAAAATGACTGACTGACAAATTCGGTATCGACACAGCACAGAAAGACCAAGAAATGTGTTGGGCCCTGGCCCCCTATTTCTTGAGTAACTGTTGCCCTGCTTGCTGCCCTTGACCAGATGTCCTCCCTATGCTGACTCCCTGCCAGCTTCCTTCCTCCTGAAAGCTCATTGGAGGTTCTTTGTTTGTGTATCCCGCATTTGGCGTAAAGAGCTAGTATACAAGATTGTAAAACATCAGTAGAGAACTTCTGCCCTCCGGGGTTCTCCCATTGTGCTGTAAGCCTGTATTTAAGACCTCCTCCCTCCTTCAATAAATGGCATTCAGCATTCTGCTGAGACAAATGACCCACTGTTCTTGTCTCTGTTTTTTAATCCACAGCCCCTAGCTCGGACATGGTGAACCGGTGGTGGTAGCGCGGGCGTTACCACTACAGAAATGAATGATTGACAAATGCGGTATGGACACAGCACAGAGAGACCAAGAAAGTTACAGAGACTCAGGAGCGGGAAGAAGCCCTTCACCCCAGTCTGATGGAAGACCTTTGTCAGCTCAGGTGACACTTCCTGTGGAGGTTGGCAGCATACATGCAATACTCCTTCTATGCAGAGATATTTCAAATGAGAATGTTAGAACAGCACTCATGCCTACAGCCTAAGCATTCACGGTCCAGATATAAACCTGCAGCTTCCTACGAATCCTACAAGAAACCCTACTTACAATACAAGGCATGTCTAACAGCCTTGTAACCCATGCTTTTATTTTAGCATATTACATTTCATTTGTGGGGCATCCCTAACGTCACACTCATGTATGAAAAGCAAGGACTAGCTCTTTGGTATGGTCACACTCATGTATGAAAAGCAAGGACTAGATCTTTGGTATCGTCACGCTCATGTATAAAAAAACGAGGACGAGATCTTTGGTATGGTCACGCTCATGTATGAAAAACAAGGACGAGATCTTTGGTATGGGGGAGGAGGGATGTTACTCTAGTCCTGCCTGCTACAGCCCAAACAGAAACAATATGGTAGATTATGACTTCAAAGGATTCTCCAGGTGGGAGAAGAATGAGAACCACGTGCCATCAAGCAGGAAGTTCAGTGAAGATGCTGCCAATGACTTCCTTAAGAAAGATGAAGCAGAGGGCAAAGACCTGTGGGATCTATGTCATAAGAGTGAGCATTGCTTTAAGGGGCAAGCCCATCTTCTAACAGGCTACATGTAGAAAATGAAAGGAAAAAAAAGGCCAGAGCATTCCAGCCAGGAAGAGAAAATAACATGGCTATTGTTAGAAGTGTTGCACCCAAAGTCTGATGTCCCCAAAGATCACCAAGAGACCGATCTGAATGCAAAAGCAAAGAGTCTTTAATTTGAGAGTTTAAACGTGGGCCCCAAGCGGTAGAGTGAGAGGGACCCCAGGAAGTAACAGGATAGGATTTTTATAGTGGTTAGGGTGGGGGCGGGGTCTAGGGGAATTCCGACTCTATATAGTCACAAACTCAGGATTGGTGCTTACTTCAGGTTAGAGATGCTTGGTTTGAACTGATTGGAGAGTTGCAGCGGCAAGCAAATTGCCATATCTTCTAGCAGTTTACATCATCGCATCTACATCATCAGACCCATTTCCTCCGATAGTTAGACATCCCATTTTTATCTGCAGGAAACTCATTCCCTCTGACAGCTACGGTATACAATCTATAACAGCAGAAAACATCCCACAGGACATATCTGGTGCCATGATTATTATGACAGTTATGTTATATCGTATCCTTTGGGTTAAGGCAGGAAATGTCTGGAACTCATTTTTGTGTAGCTCCTAATTGTCTGAGTCTAGGGGCGGAGGGCAGCACATCCTCTGGTGGCCTTTTTTTTTTTTTTTTTTTTTTTTTAGAATAATTTGTCCAAGGGCCTGCTGCCCCTTGTCTGCCCCTTCTCTAAGATGGCTGTGACCCTGTCATCCTCTCAGAAGATGTAGAGGAGGCTGACAGGGAAGACACTGAAGTGAGCAGGGGTGAGAAACAGGGAGAAGCAGAAGTGGAAGGAGAAACTGTGTCAGAGGACACAGGGATAAAGAGGGACAATAACTATGGGCCAGCTGCTTCAGTGATGTGGGACCAAAGTGAAAAGTGTCCCCAAGAACACAAGTTAAGACAGGAGATGGTCAGAAGTTGTTGGTCAAAGTAGAGGAGCTAGAAAAGCTAAGGAAGGAATGGTTGAAATCCCCTCGGGGTGGAGAACACAGGGTGACTGAGGACGCAGATGCTGCACGTAAGCAAGCCAACCTTCCCTCAAGCAAGATGAGACAGAAAGCCAGAAGCCTCTGTCCCTTCAGCTGCTGTCACTCCCTGCTGGGTCAGGGGTCAGAAGACAAGGGGTGTGAGCAGCCTCTCTGGAAACCTGGAGCCAAGCAGCAGAAAATGAGCACCCTGGGGAAGCCAATGGCACCAGGAAGCTTCTGGGAGGAAGAGACTGGTGAAAAGCTGGCCGTCCATAAGCCAGGAAGGAGAGCACATGGAGAGGAGAGATTCCTAGACAGAGTGTGTCACAGACAGTGCGAAATTGAGTGAGCTCTCAGGCTCAGCCAAGTGGAACCTTGAACTTGGGGAGAAGTACATGAGTGATCCTGTAGACAGTGTGAGCTTTTTGTGTTTCTGTGGAGTCTCTAATGGTCCTGCTTCTGTCAGGTCCGGGGTTGCACAATAATGGGGGACAAACCACCAAAGTCTATTAAACCAGAAGCAGACTTTATTCTAAAAAAATTCGAAAGAATGGAAATGTCACAGTGAGACACCAAAGCTTATCAGCTAGCTGAGACCACAGCCAAGTTTCAGGATTCTGAGGCTGTGGCAGCTGAAGGGGGCTATAGCTTCTTTTTTTTAGTAAGGGGTAAGCATGAGACATAGACAAAGGAATTTTTACAGTTTTGAAGTTAAACTTTTAGAGACAAATTGTTTTAGGCTTTTACAATTTTCCATTGACAAGGTTTGAAGGGGTTTTAGCTAAACAATATTTGTATATCCCTGCAGCCCTTCTTGACTCAGTTAATTGATGTTTGTCCAAACCTGCAACTTCTCCCTGACTGACATAGCTGAGTTCCCATGATGGGGAGGAACATGAAACAATGCAAGGCAGGTTGTCACGAAGAAATAAAAGTTAACTTTGATTTAGTTAGTGAGTGGTAGGGGACCCTACAGTTTTAATACTTTCGCTTTCTCCTTGGCTTGTTTCTTTCTCCACGCTCCATCTCAGCAGAGAGCAGCTGCTTGTTTCCCCGCCCCCAGCCCAGGGCTCTGAACAACGTCCCAGCCCTGCTGTGAAGGGCCGGCAGAGTCTAGCAGGCTGCTGGGCTAAGCTACCAGGACATCCAGGCTGCAAATTCCACACTGAGAAGTCTCGAAGGTGGTAAGTGAGGGCGCCTGTTATGGGCTGTGAGACCAACAGAGGTGAGGTTTACAAGGTCCGGGCTGAGTCCAGGAGGGAACCCCGGGACTGCAGAGTTAGAAAAAGAGAGAGTAGACAGATGGTGTCTGATGGGCATTTAAAAAGGCGATTCCTCTAGAAACTCCAGCTGGCAAAGGGCAGCAAGGCTAGTCCGAGGGCTGGTGTCCTAGAGCTGTCTTGGCTCCTCCACAGCCAGACCTGGGTGCTGCAGGGAATCAGCAGCCTTCTCCTCTGCCTCTTTCCTGCTTACTTTCGGATCCTACCACCTAGACAATTTGTCTGCCTCTGCGCTCTCCTCACGGATCTGTTTCCGTTTCTGAGCCCTTTAAAGACCAGCAATCTCAGCCGGG
The DNA here is from genome assembly GCA_902168425.1 of Peromyscus attwateri. NCBI lineage: Eukaryota > Metazoa > Chordata > Mammalia > Rodentia > Cricetidae > Peromyscus > Peromyscus attwateri. The sequence goes on along the minus strand of CABHPP010144600.1, from coordinate 2,645 downwards.
CGGTGGTGGCGCACGCCTTTAATCCCAGCACTCAGGGGGCAAAGCTACACAGAGAAACCCTGTCTCAAAAAGCCAAAAAAAAAAAAAAAAAAAAAAAAGCAATCTCTAGTACAAAGCTGAGCACTCTTCATTTCCATTTTTAAAATAATTCACTCAATATTGACAGAAAGCCCCCTATATCCAGAGCATGCTTCCAGATGCTTAAAATCAGGGTGTCAGACAGCTCCCTTACCTTCAGAGAGCTCCAGGTGTGGTGGAGACACAGTCAGCAAGAGAAAGGACTGTACTTAGGAGTGATGACAGAACTGGCTGGGGCAGCGTCACTAGGGTGGCAGAGCAGAGGCCCTGAGGTTGCCCTGCCCCACTGAAGGACGGAAGGGTGAGTAGTTGGAACTCAGTGACAGAGAGGGGGTAGATGACCTTCTGGGTGGAATAAACAGTACTTCAAGGATTCAGAAGCAACTTTAAAGGGACATCAGGATGAGCAGGAGTATAGGGGTCACACGGTGGGTCAGATGAGAAGACCAACCAGAAGGCCAATCATTTAAATAAAGCTGCCCCAACTTTCCTGAAGAACCTTGGGGGAATTATGGGGAAGAGTCACAGGATCTGGGCACACTCTCAGGATTCTGTGTCCTTCTGTCTGGGGAGAGGGAAGAAGTATGGGTTGTGATGTTCTGAGACTCCCTAGGCTATTTGATCGGCATTTAAGTACTGTAGAAAGTACTCGGGAACACACTTCCGGTGTTCAAAGATCATATGACAGTCACGGCACAGCCATGGGATGTGCAGGGTCTCAGATTTGGGATATTGTGGCAGTGGCAGTCACTTAATCTGGGCCAAGCTGTCCATTCATCTGGGAGTGAGACATGCTCCACAGAGAAACAGCCTGGTGCCATTGCCTGATCAAGGCCTCCTGAGCAGCCACTGCAGGTGGATGCTCCCTGCTCCACAGCACAGCTGGTGATACCAGCCTGTCTTTGGGTCTCATTCAGCATCTCCATGTCTGTCCTGTAGCAGCTGCAAATGCGGAGACTCTGTCTAATGCACACCTGGACATCTCAGAGGAGTCTTCACAGGCAGACACAGAATGCAGCTTTACTGAAGCCAGGCCAGAGGACCTGGATACTCATGTCTGTTTTCTTCTTCCCTTCCTCTTTTCCTCCTTCTCCTATTTGTGCTCCACTCCATCATCTTCAGAGAGAGGAGCTGGTGTGTATGGAAGGAGACTAGAGGCCACCTCTCTCAGCTGTGTCCTGTGTGTACAGTCCTGATGATCTGACCTCTACCTATGCAGATGACACAGACGCTCGTTTGGTCTGCTGCCATGACCACACTTAGATAACAATCCTAAGATTGGAAGGACTGTGACGAAGAATGAATTTTAAAACCCAATTTTAGGTACTTAGGAGCTTAGAATGAGAACCAAGAGTCCCACATTCCCCCGAGTCAGGTCAATGAACCTTCAGTGCTGTGTTGAGTACCATTTCTCTTTTGTCTCCAGACTCTGCATCATGAACACTCTGTCTGAAGCAAATGGCAACTTTGCCATCCACCTTTTAAAGATGCTCTGTGAAAGCAACCCTTCGGAAAATGTCTGTTACTCTCCCATGAGCATCTCCTCTGCTCTAGCTATGGTCCTCTTGGGGGTGAAGGGAGGCACTGCAGTCCAGATGTCTCAGGTAAGCTGTCTGTCACCCTCACCTGCTTCACTTGCCTAAGGGCTGCTGAGAAGGGAGGGTAGGAATGTGCTCACACTGTTTCATGGGGCAGGGGCCAGAGAGGAAGGGATAATGAGTTTTCCACAGTAATAACTTGGAGGGAACTCTCAAAATTTTGTCCAGACTTCACTGAGAAAATGATGCATACATAATTTCACACCAGCCTTGGTGGCACAGGCCTTTAATTCCAGCTACTAAGGAGATGGAGACAGGAGAATGCCTAGTTCAAGACCAGCCTGGGCAACTTAGTTTCGAATAAAAAAGTTTTTTAAAAGATGGAGGGAGGGTCTTAGGGTTATAACTTAGTCTCAATCCAAGTACAGCAAAGGGAAGCAAGGAGTTGAAATTATTTGAAACATAGGTTGCTAAGATCTATTTTATTTTTAGAGCAACAGACTTTGTAATTATTCATTGCCAAAGAAGGTTAATTACTGCTTTATTTTTATTTTTTATTTTTGTTTTTTCCAGACAGGGTTTCTCTGTGTAGTTTTGGTGCTTTTCCTGGATCTTGTTCTGTAGACCAGGCTGGCCTCGAACTCACAGAGATCTGCCTGGCTCTGCCTCCTGAGTGCTGGGATTAAAGGCATGTCCTCTAATTCCTGCTTTTCATTGTGTCCAACCTGCCTTGCGTAGCTAAGTTACTGAAGGGGGGTAAAAATGTGTCTAGCTAGTCCACATCTTTACTGGACACTACGTTGGGTTACTTTATGAAGCATCCTGTGAGCATTGCAGGTGATTAAGAATGGGTTTCTGACCTCAGGGGTTTCAGGGCAGGCAGGAGGCATTTGCCTGAGAAAAAGCCCTGTGCATACACTATCCCAGCAGGAAGAAGTCACTGTTGCTCTGTGGTTTGCCAGGACTTTTTCATGAGGACCCTTTCAGGTATAACTGCTCATGTTTATCGTCTCCAAACTTAGTGAGTGC
>CABHPP010144599.1:24344-40595 GCA_902168425.1 Peromyscus attwateri | reverse complement strand
AGTTCAATTCCCAGCAACCACATGGTGGCTCACAGCCATCTGTAATGAGATCTGGCGCCCTCTTCTGGCCTGCAGGAATACATTCAGACAGGAAATTGTATACATAATAAATATAAATAAATAAATAAATAAATAAATAAATAAATAAATAAATAATCCAGGCTCATCTTTCCAAAACTAGGAGATGCCTTTCTGGAAGTGCCTGGAAGGTGAACACTTCTCTAACACACGGCAGGCCTCAGCCTCCTCAGCAGGAACCCTTCTTTAAGCAGGTTGGATTCTTGTAAACTCTCCAAGAAAGTCCCAAATTCCATCCTCGTAACCCCAGACCCGGGACCCTAATGGGACAGGCGGTTTCCATTTTCCTCAGCCTCCTACTTTTCCAAACAGGACAGGAAGATGAGTAGTCTTCAAAGAATTCTTCATGTTCATACAAAAAGGCAGATTCCCATCTGCCTGAAGGTTGCTTTTGGGCCAAAGCCACAGGGATCATGGAGTGCCTTTGGATGCTCTGATGAGCTCCTGGCCGCCCAGTTTCACCCCAGCAAGGAGGAGGCCAGCCCCAGTTTGCAGAGCCCCGGTCCCAGCCTAGGCTTTGCTCCCTACTCCCTGGAGCTCACTGGGACCTGTAGCGTCTGGCAGCCCTCCCACTCGCGGGGCTGGCGGGCCTGCAAAGCTCACATCTGCTGCCCTGGCCACAGTGATCTATGTTCCCACCGCCAAGGCCTGCGGTGCCAGCCCCACGTCGAGAGCAGGATTGTGGTGGTCTGTCTGTGTTTGTTGAAATTGGGCCTGGAGCAAGGGCCTCGCCGGCCGGCGAGACTCCCTGGAATGTGCGCAAGGCCTGTGCAGCCAGCTCTGTCAGCAAGCTCAGGAAATGGCTGCAGGGCTGGGCCAGCACAGGCTCCCCCAGAACACAGCATCAGGAGGGGACCAAGGGACAGACACAGCTGCCAGGACAGAGATCCCTTTTGTGTGAACACCACTGTCCTATCCTCTCTGGGTTTGCAGTATGAGGCCCTGACTTATCTGGACTAAGTAGAAAATCAAATACGAAAGCAGAATTTTTTCATCTGACTCAGAGAGCATTTTCCAGAAAGAAAACTAAAAGCATGCTGTGTTCGAAGCTGCTAGCATAGGCTCTGAGCACTGGTGTTAAAGTAAGAACAGCAATGCACTAGTAATCTACAGAGTATTTTGCCTACATTTTTATCTGTGGACCTCAGGCCTGTAGAGGCCAGAAGACCTGGATCCCTGGAACCAGAGTTACAGACAGTTGTCAGCCACCAGTTGGGTGCTGGGAATCGAACCTGGGTCCTCTGAAAGAGCAGCCAGTGCTCTTAACTGCTGAGCCACCTTTCCAGCCCATTGTGCTAATTTCCAAATAAGGCTGTCCACATCCACATGACTCACAGGGCAGGGGTCTCAGCACTGGCTGAGGGCAGAGTAATGGTGATGTCCTCTATGAAAGATGCGTGAGAGAGGACACACCTTCACAAGGGACCATCTTAGAAACAGGAGTGTACGCCTCAGAAGGGGAGCTCAGGCAGCACTCCCCATGGGTTTCCTGGCAGAGGCAGCAGCTCAGTTTCCCAGCGTGGAAGAGCATAGAGGAACTCGAAGCGTGCCCAGTGGGGAAACCGCAGCTCACTCCACTCCGTGGATCTGAGGGCCATCCCCAGCAGCTCTGGTGGCTGCTCCCAAGGGCCAGCTGTGGTTGGATGCGGGGCTCACGAAGGGAGGAGCAGCTGGCAGAGGCCACACCTGTGTGTGACAGATGTGGTTCATTAGACTCTAATGTGGAGCCGCGGGGCGCTCACGGCAGGGTGAAGTAGGCAGGGTAGAAATAGTGAGACAAGAGTGGAGACCCAACAAGGCTGAGGTCTGAGGGCAAGGGTACAGGAGACTCGCAGGGGCGCGCGGGGGGGGGGGGGCACCAATGCCATGTCCTTTGCTTCTGTTGTTCAAGTAGCCATATGTGAGCTCTGGTGGGGAGGAAGTCACCTCACACAAGTGCTGGGACAGGAACTGACACCAGGTGCATTCTGTGGCTGGCTGAGTACTGCTCTCCGGTTCTACTTTGTTTATGAGATGCTTGCTGCCTGGAGGGAGGAAGGTTCCCTTCACAGTATCATTGTGACCCAAGAGCTAAGGGGGTGCCGCTAGCACAGGAGAGCTTCTAAGTCCAGTTCTAGTACATTCAAGGACTGTGTAGACTGCCATGGGCAGAGTACAGTAGGCATTCAATTAATCCAGAGTGCAGTAGACGTCCTCCCTGGCTGGGAGCTCACCAGCCTAGGCTGGCTGGCCAGTGAGCCCCACGGATCTCCCTATCTTGGTCTCCCCAGCACTGGGATTACAAGTGCACACCACCAAGCCCAGCTTTTACACAGCTTTGGATCAAACTCACGCATCTGAAGCAAGCACTTTACCCGCTGAGTTATGACCCCAGACCATCAGCAGGGCTTTGCATTATGGGCCAGGATATGGCCTGCCTCACCACTTTCAAGAGGACTTTGGCTTTCCAGGACATTTGGCAGGAGGCCTTCTGATGCAGCCAAGCTCCTAGGAACATACTCACACGTGCTCTCACACAAGTATGCCAACACACATGGGCCGCAACACTCACTGAAGCAAAATGTGCAATAGCAAAGACTCAGAGTTTACCCAGAGGGGACGGTTCAGTGAACTACAGCGCAGCCATACAAGAACTCCGTGGAGTTGAAAAGGAAGGTGGAAGCTCTGACATGAAAGATGGGCCGCGGCTCATGTTGAGTGAAGAGAGCGGGCTGCAGACCCTCGAGCCTCGTATAATCCCATTTGTGTAAGAAAGCATAAATACGCGTGATTGTTTATACAGACATTGGAAGTTCTGGACACAGTGACAAGAGACTCTTCACCAGTCATTCTGAAAGCCGTCAGCCTTGCGGCCGCTTTGCTTCCCTTTTCCGTCGCTTGAATTGTTTCCAAGAGCGGCATGCTCGGGGCGAGTAAACGTGCCCTTCCTCTGCTTTCTGTTATGGAAAAAGTCAAACGTATGCCACAACAGAGAGGAGCCCCATCATTCCCATCCCCAGCTCTAAAAACCACGGGCTCACATCCAAGCCTGCTTCATCTCCACCCTGCCCTCCCAGCCCCCACCCTTCAGCACACCCCAAAATCACATCACATCCCCGGTGACAGAAAGTATCAAGTGGGTGTCCTGATTTGCAATCCCTCGTTACATTGTAAATTACTTTGTAACAGTTTGCTTCTACCAGAATAAGGGCTACACATTGCAAATGTGTTTTGCTTGGGTTTGGTTTATTTATGTATGATCCTGCGTGTGGGTGAGTGTGGGTATGTGGGTGAATGGGTGTGCATGCACGTACCATGACCCATGTGTGGAGGTCAGAGGGCAACTTTCTGGCGTCAATACTCTCCTTTGACCACATGGGTTACAGGGAAGGGGTAGACAACCCAATACTTTATCCAGCAGTCAGCCAGACTGTGACCACTGCTCCCTAGCTTTGTGACTATGGACAGTTTACTCAGCCGGCATGATGCCCCTCCCACCAAAGCTGCCCCATCTGTATTATGTAGTGAAGGCCAAGTCCAAGCCTCTGAGGGCCGCTGCACACAATCTGTCAACCTACAGCATGAAGGTTCAGGGCTAATGGTACAGGGTGACACTGCCTGGCCTTCTTGGGCCATTAGTGTCACAGAAGCCCCAGGAAACCCATCCGTTTTTACCCCATGCAAGTTTTCCACCACTGCCAAGGATAGAGAGTACCACCAGCCCTCAGCAAAACCTCTGGAGCCACATGTGTCTCAGAGCTCCTACGTGGGGATTACCGACAGGCTACATTATCTCTGTATCTGGCAAAGATAGCCAAATATTTAGGCCAAGCTCTGGCACTCAACTCCTCTGTGTCAAATTTACACAAAAGGTTTCCAGGCTCTGGCCTGTCTTAGTCACTTTTGTGATCGCTGTGACCAAGAGGGGAAGGAGGGGTTTATTCAGGTGCAGCCCGCCATGGTGGGGAAGGCACAGCAATGGGAACAGCAGGCTGTTGGTCACGCTGAGTCTGCAGTCAGGAAGCAGAGAGAGATGAACGCGGGTGTTCAGCTCAAGCTCTCCTCTGTGCAGTCAGGACCCCACCCACAGGACAGTGCTGTCCACATTAGGGTGAGTCCTCCCTCCTCAGTTAAACCTCTGGAACCATCCTCATAGATACATCGAGGGTGTGTTTCCATGGTGATTCAGTTCTATTGGTTAGTTCTTACCGTCAGCGCGACACAACCTGGAGTCTCTTAGGAAGACACACCTCCATTGACCAGTTGCTTCCATCAGATTGGCCTGTGGCTGTGGCTGTGAGGAATTATCTCAACGGATCATTGATATGAGAGAGCCCAGCCCACTGTAAGCAGAGCCATCCCTGGGCACGTGGGCCTGGACTGTATAGGAAAGCCAGCAGAGCAAGCCCGTCAGCAGCATTCCTCCAGGGCCCCTTGTAGCTGAAGTTTTCCTGTGTCCCGCCTGGTCTGCAGCCGCTCAGAGGCTTAAATTAATTAAAACTGCTCAGCCATTAGCTCAGGCTTACTACTGACTAGCTTTTACACTTAAACTCAGCCCATTTCTGTTCATCTATATGTCGCCATGTGTTCCATGGCTTTACCTGTGTGCCATTACATGCTGCTCCCTGGATGGCAGGCTGGCATCTCCTGACTCAGCCTTCCTCTTCCCAGAATTCTCCTTGTCTGCTTATCCCACAAATACTTCCTGCCTGGATACTGGCCAATCAGCGGTTTATTAAACCAGTGTACAAAAGCATCATCCCACAGCATCCCCTGCTTCGGTTCCTGCCTGACTTCCCTCAATAACCTGGAAGTATAAGTTGAAATAGACCCTTTCTTCCCCTAAGTTGCCCTTGGTCATTGTGTTTACCACAGCAACAGACAGCAAACTAAAATACTGATCAAGTTGACAGGGATGAACCATCACATTGTCTTTTGAGATTTGAGTGCTGCAGATGAAGGTGTGTGACTGGACAATGTGATTATGAGAAAGCCACATGGAGGGGGGGGCACACGGGGCAATGGTGTGACTCACCCACAGGACCTGGTGACAAGCACAAGGCTAATAATAGGTCCTAAAGACCTGAATCTTCTGACCTGTAATAATCCAGGACCCTACACTTGAAAGGTCCTTTGGGCTAAAGGAGGATTGGGCGGTAATGGGGTCCTGAGAGGAGAGCAAGCCCAGGGATCACGTCACCCACACACTAGCCACTAGACATGTGATCACGTCACCCACACACTAGCCACTAGACGTGGTGCCACGGGCCTCACGCTCCCAGAAGCCCTGGAGATCTGCTAATGGCACCCATTCTGGAAGCACACAGCGGGCTTTCTCCATTCCCCCAACACGTCTTCCTTGTTCTAGTACCTCCGACCTCTGATACAAGCCACCTCTCTCTCCAGTCAAACCCTGCCTTCGAGTGAGAGGGCCATCTGCTCATGACTCCTCTCTCAGGGTGGCAGGAGAGAATGGACGATCCCATCAGAATCCTTCTCTGAGTGCTTTCATGGTCCTTAGGCAGGAATGGCATTCCTGGCCACTGTCAGACAGGAGCGAGGTGGGGTGGCTTGTAAGGCCACTCTGCTTATGGGCAGAAGAAGTTGCTCAGGGCGAGAACCAGGGAGAAAGGGGAAGCAGGAAAAGAGGAGGAAGATGAAGAAAAGGAAGAGAATGATGGGAAAGAAAAAGAGGAGGGGGAAGAGGAGGAAGAGGAAGAAGAGGAGGAGGAGGAAGAGGAAGAAGAGGCGGAGCAATGAGCAAACAGCCCGAGTTAGAGAGAGTAACTGAACCATCATAAACAGCGGGTGCTCTCACCCTCTCCTGTGGTCTGGATTTCAACGGAGCTGGGGAGGCGGGGACACAGGGTGCGGGTCCCCACCAGGTTCTAGCAGCTGGCCAGGCACAGCCACCGCCTTGTAAATGGGAGCTGTGTTGGAAGCAAGTTCATGCTTCTGTGTGGGTTGGGGCGTGGGGTGCCTCTCCCCCGCCCCCATCCTGACCCACCCAGCACCTGTCAGGAAACACTGACCCCATTGCAGAGCTCAGCTTTACACGGACTCTGTCTAACACCTTGTAAAGAAGGCCACTGGAGCAGAAGATTAAAGAGCACCATTAACTAAGTTGTTTTAGTTCTTCAGAGACCGAAGGCAAGCTGAAACTGTGCAAGGAAACATCGCCCCGTTGTTTACTCTCTGTTACCAGGCACTGTGAGGTGCCCCCAGAGGCACCCCAGGCGGGTCACGGTGGTGGTTTATAAGGTGTAAGTGTTGGGGGGCAGCCAGCACCAGCCTGCAGGGAAGCTGGGCCAGTCACATGGGTCAGCATGGAAAGTCAGCACCAATAAAAGCTCACAGGGCCCCAGCCCAATGGGGTCCTGAAGGAGGTCTGCTTGGCTCTCAAGTCCTGCATGGAATGTATGTCAGGACCCTGCCCATTTACACCACTGTGCTCCTACATGGAGGCACTAAAGGAGCTCAGGCTGGCTCGGGAGAGCGGGGCCTGCCATTCTGGTCACCGGGTAGGGGCGTGGGAGGAGGGAGAACTCCACTGGGTACAGCTTGGGACATGGAGGCTCTCTGGGTGATGGCCTTCTCACCTGCTCTATCTCAGGAAAGAAGAGGCTTTGGCAAAACCCTCCATGGTGGAAGACCAAAAGCCAATGTGGATGGCAGGATCCAAACAGAGGGCTTTAGGTGAGAAGAAGCCCAGAGGGGCAGGAGGCTTCCAGACTTGGCAGCTAGCAGTTACCCCTCACCCCATGTCTCATTCTCAATCTCCCTATCTCTTTTTCCTTGTTTCTTCTTTCTCCTCTCATGACTTTTCTCACTCATCCCCTCTTTTTCCTTCTCCTCTCTCTCCTCTCATCTCTCTCTCCATGCCTCACCTGGGCTCCCCTCTCACCCTTGGCTGAGCGCCCTCTGCCTCCCCTGTGTCTTCTGCTCCTCTGGCATAGACTGCCATCCACATGGGCTAGGCGATGTGCCCAGCCCTAGACATGAGTCTCTGAGTTTCTAGGTGGGAGGATCTGACTGGCCAACCTGGAGTTGGCCATGTCCATCTCCAGCCCAAAAACCAAGGGCTAGAGGATACAAGAAAAGTCACCCGCCGCTCCTTTCTCCCCTCCTGAAGCCGTCACAAAAGCATACCAAAGCCGGGCATGGCGGCACTCGCCTTTGATCCCAGCACTCAGAAGGCAGAGACAGGTAGACCTCCCCAAGTTCAGGGTCAACCTGGTTTACACAGTAAGTTCCAAGTCGGCCAGGGCTACATAGTGAGACCCAGTTTAAAAAAAGAAAAAAGAGAGAAAGAAGAAAGAAACCTGCTTGCTGAGCCCCTACCGTATCTTCTAAAAAACTAAAAGTAAAATAATTTCTAAAAGGAAATTTATTTCCAGCTAAGAACATGGCTCAGTGGTAGAGCATATGTCTAGCATGCACTTAAAAAAAAAGAAGAAGCCGGGCGTTGGTGGTGCACGCCTTTAATCCCAGCACTCGGGAGGCAGAGCCAGGCGGATCTCTGTGAGTTCGAGGCCAGCCTGGGCTACCAAGTGAGCTCCAGGAAAGGCGCAAAGCTACACAGAAAAACCCTGTCTCGAAAACCCCCCCCCAAAAAAGAAGAAGAAGAAGAAGAAGAAGAAGAAGAAGAAGAAGAAGAAGAAGAAGAAGAAAAGAAAGAAAAGGTTCATTTCCAAGCTAGCCATGGTGGCATGCTCCTGTCACCCCAGCTCTCCAGATGCCTAGGCTACTCAGAGTTCAAGGCCAGCCTGTGCTATAGATTAGACCAGGGAGGGAGGGGAAGAAGAGGGAGAAAAGAAGGGAGGGTAGAAAAGGGAGAAGAGGAGAGGAGAGGAGAGAAGGGAGGAGGGAAGAGGAGGGGAGAGAAGGGAGGAGGGGAGGGAAGAGAAGGGGAGAGAGGAGAGGGGAGGGGAGGGGAGGGGAGGGGAGGAGAGGCTTCATTTCTAAATGATCCCCTTGCTTCCTTTGGATCTTTGCTCTCCTGGTTCTCCTTTAAGCCAACTTTCCCTTCTCAACAACTTGCTGGTGCCCTAGATGCTACTCTTCTTTATGTCCCTGTTGTATTTAAAGAAGAGCCATAGTTTGATCTTTTGAAAAGTATGCACTGTTGACCGGACCAAACCAGGCCTGGCCTCTGCTCCAAGGGCCTCTTACCAACAGGCACCTGAGGTTAGGGCTTCGGTTTGTGCACATCGGAAAGCAGGCACCAAGAAGACAGCTCTGACCAGGAAACTCCTCAGGGGTCACTGGTGTCGGGGGACAGGGACAGCTTCAGATGGGGCAGGGTCTCCAGGAGACTTGGGAGGAGGAAACCTGAGGCTCAGTTGTGCCAAGTGCTGACAGGCTTGTTCTGTTATTACATGAGGCTGAACTGCACAGAGAGGAAGAGGGAGGGGCCTGGGAGCAGGGACGCTGTTATTCTAGCATCTCAGTGAGGAGGCATTTTCTTCAAAGATAATCAGATAAGGAAGCAAGAGTGAGACTTGTCACAAGCTGCCCCCCCACCCAGCACAATTGGTCTACAGGAAGCAAACATTAATGAAATGATGGGTCAGAGAGCAATCTAGAAACCCGTTAGTAGAACAGGGGGAGGGGAGCGCACGTCTGAGCATCTTAGAACCCTTCTGATGGCAATGTGACCTCCATGACAAACAGGAGTCCAGGATGCCAGTCCGGACACCTCCTGTCTCTGGTCAGCATGGGACAGTGCTGTGTGGGGTGCACGCTGTGCTGCTCAAGGGAGGGACGTCCATGAAACCGGGTCTTGATCCGGAGACTCCACCCCTCCTTGCCCGTTGAAGGCAGACAGGATGATGCCCGTCTGTGACTCCTGGCTTCCCTCTTAAACTCTGTGGCTCCATCAGCTTCAAACCCTCCAACAAGGAGCCGAAGTCAGTCCTTGTTTCCATTAAGGCCAAAGACTCAGGGCTAAGAGGGGGGTCAACCATTCTCTCAGAACCTCAGGCCCCTATCCAAACAGGGATTCATGCTGACCTCAGGTGGTCCTCCCATCGGAACCCCAGGATCCCATCTTAATAAGGACAAGAATGATGGCTGTCAGGAAAATGCTGACATTATACTCACAAGGCCATTTGATTCAGGGACTCTTATACATGACAATGACAGCAGAAGTGACGAAATACACGTGTCACCGCACGATGGGGACAAGGCACTGTCATAAAGTCTTCCCTTGGTTTGTCCCGAACACTCAAACTGAAGCCTTTTCTTTTGTCATACCAAACTTAGGGGGCAGCCCTAACTATGGGCAGGCCTGGTTCTGTTTGACCCTCAACAAACCGGTGGTAATGGGTGCTCTCCACACCTTGCTTTGGCAGCTGGAGAAGCCAGGACCCAGAAGGGCCAATCAACCCGCCAGGACACAGATATGAGCCCCACAGCCCAGCCTTACAAAGAACGCCCCTCTCATAAGACCCCCTTTTCAGAGAAAGGACACGGAATAGGTGGCACAGACTGAGGCCTTGGGCCATCAACTTCCACACCTTGGGCCTGGATGACCACCTCTGAGCCAGTCAGAGTGCCCTGGAGCCATGATGACCCTGGCTTCCTGCCTCTTCCCACTTGAACAAACCTGTTCTGGTGGCAGAAACCAACTCTTATCCCAGGATGAGGGAGAAGGTTCCAGCAACTTCTACTAATTATATCCAGGCCCTGATGCAGTCAGGCTGGGCTGATGGTCCCTCCATGAGGACAGAGGGAAAGGCAGACTGTACCCACCAACAAGTAGGGACCAATTCACCCAAGAAGCTGACGTGGGAGCCCCATGGCAAAGGTGGTACCTGCGCCATGGTTTCCCTTTGCACAGGAATGGATGAGGCTGAAAGAGCCAAACCAAGTCTTTTTTTTTTGGGGGGGGGGGGGGACAGAGGCTTAGCTGATTTTTGCTTTTGTTGTTGTTTTTTAGTTTTTAAGACAAGGTCTCTCTGTGTAGTCCTTGTGTGCCTAGAACTCATCCTGTAGTCCAGGCTGGCCTCAAACTTACAATAATCCTCCTGCCTTAGCTTCTTGAGTACTGGGATTACAGGCCTGAGCCACCAGGATGTATCCAATTTAAGCAATTTTATCAAGGTCCCTCCAATACAGTATATTGGATGCCAACATGCAGTCTCATAAGCCCTACCCACCCAGGGCTTGGGGAAAGCTAAGCAGAACTTGGGTTAAGGGCACAAAGACACCCTCAAAAGGCTGCACTGGGACCCAAGAATTACACAGTGGGGCTCCAGAGCGCCTCGGCTCACTCCACCCAGCGAACAAGAGAAACCTTTCACTACGCTCTCAGGGGAAGGGTCAGAGAAAGCAAAGCCTTTCATGGCAGAAAGCTCAGCCCTCAGCAAAACTAGGTTTTCTTAAAAAAATAAAATTTTAATCAATTTTTGTGGTTTCAATAAAAGCAAAGGATCCTGTGGGTTTTCCCTCCAATTTTTCACCATTTTCCATTACAAAAAAAAAAAAAAATGTTCAAAACCATTTCTCCCATAATGAAAGTGACAACATTTTGCCCAGGGACAATTTCTTGGAAAAATACCTTTGTGACATTCCAGCCTGCGACAGCCTGGCTGGGGAGGCAACGATGTCACACAGCAACACCGATTTTCCTCGCAGGGATTGTGTGAAAGGGGGCACTTTGCTTCTGAGGGCAGGACACAAAGGTCCCACGGTGTGTGGCATTATGTGAGGATGAAAAACCGTCCCCTCCTGGAGCCCTCCTAACTCACAGCCACCATCTCTGAGATCCCAGAAAGATGGTGAACTAAGTAACTAAGTTAGATGAGTCACTCACACGGACTGTCAGCAGCACTGAAATCAGAGGCCAGGCCTCTGCTACTGGTCTCTCTACTTCTTGGACTTCTACATCCAAGCGTGTACCCTTTCTCAGCAAGACTTGACAGCCTTGACTCAGGACCAAGGCAAGATGATGGAAGAACTCAAAACCTGCGGGCGGTGGTGGCGCATGCCTTTAATCCCAGCACTCGAGAGGCAGAGGCAGGCGGATCTCTGTGAGTTCGAGGCCAGCCTGATCTACAAAGCGAGTTCCAGGAAAGGCACAAAACTACACAGAGAAACCCTGTCTCGAGGAAAAAAAAAAAAAAAAAAAAAAACTCAAAGCCTGCCTGGGCTACAGAGCCAGTTTAAGGCCAGCTACTGAGCAAGACCCTCTCTCAAAGAAAGAAGTAACAAGAGGCTTGTGAAGTAGCTCAGTGTAGTGCACAAGGCCTGAGGACCTCCCTGCCACCAGGAAGAGACAAAACCTGGCTTTTACTCATCCTTCACTCCAGGGTCAAAGGCCATCTTCACTTCCCCACTCCATAATACTTTCCAGCTAGAACTGAAGTGCATCCTCCCCGTCTTGGGCATGAACTTTGGCAAGACCTCTCAAACTCTACCAAATGCTCCTATTCAGACAGCAAAGAGGAACACTCCACAGCCGTGTGTGGTGGCGCACACCTTTAATCCCAGCACTCAGGAGGCAGGGGCAGCTGGATCTCTGTGAGTTCGAGCCCAGCTGCATCTACAGATCAAGTTTCAGGACAGCCAGAACTAGATAGAGAGACTCTGTCTTTAAAAAAAAAAAGTTCCAGAAACTTCTATAGGTTCCCTTTTGCTTCTCAAAATGCTGGCATGCCTCATTCCTGACTATCACACACCTCTAACTCCAAATCACAAACCTCTGGGTCCATCTCAGCAGTGCCACAGTGGAGAGTCTCTTAGAACACACCAACTCCAAACTCACCTTTGCACAAACATGGCACTGGAGGACCAGAGAAAGTGAGTGGCTTTTTCAAGGACGCATCCTTGCAAGTGGTGAACCTGAAGGGCTTTCTCTGGGATCAGGCCCTACTCCACAGATGAGCCTGCCTCCACCGAGCTGTGTGAGGCAGACTTCAGAACTTTTAAAAAGATTTATTTTTATTTTTAGATTATATATGTGTGTGTGTACATAGATGTGAGTTCAGATGCCTGTAGAGGCCAGAAGAGGGTGTCGGATCCCTTGGAGCTGGAGTTACTGGTGGTTCTGAGCTGTCTGACATGAATACTGGGAACCAAAGTCAGGTCGTCTGCAAGAGCAGCAGACGCTCTTAACCACTGAGCCATCTCTCCAGCCTCCAGACTTCAAAATTTAAAGTATCAACAGAAGTTCTTATTTTTAGACCCATATAAAAGCTAAACTACTGGAAAAGAGTCTGTTTCTACTAAATGATCCATGACAATCAACAGGAGCCCTGCATGTACATAGTTAAGCATATATGTGTGTGTGCATGTGTGCACATGTGTACATGTAAGCATACAATATCTGTGTCAGGACAGGAAAATCTCTAAAACCTTTACAGTCAAATTTCAGGTGATCACTGGTAAAAAACTAGCCACCACACCTATCCTACTTTCTAAAAAAAAAAACAAAAAAAAAAAAAAAAAAAAAACTCCACAAACTCTCTCCAGGAGCCTGTGAGGTATATGGAAAAGAGGCAAAGAACACAGAAGAGGTTTGAGCCCCAGGGAGCTTCCACCCCAGAAAGCTTAGGGCTGAGAAACACACACTGGTCTCCACCCTAATGTGTGGAAATAAATCCTGCACTCTGCGTGGTGTTGGAGCAGGAGGAAAAGCCGGCCTCTTGATGGATGAATGAGGCTTCCTTCTTGTGCACAGTGGTCCATCAGCACACTCGGTGACGGGACAATACTGGCATTTAAACTTTCCCTGCACTGTGGGTGTTAGGCCTGTGGCTGGCAGTCAGGAAGCATTGGCCTGACCCTTCCTCAGGCTTGGGATCTGCAACATTGGGGTTCTGTGTGCTCCTGGAGGCCATTGATTTAAATATGTTGAGAACGTTTTAGCGGCAAGAGTGAGTGGTTTTTTTTTTTTTTTCAAGGAAAATTTTATTGGGAATATTTCTTCCCCTTAGGTGTGAAATTTGGCAGGGCAAGTGCATTCTCTGATGGACTGTTGAAGACTGGGTCAATTAGAAACGAGTCTCGGGTCCAAGGCAAACACCTTGAGCCTGCTAAGTCTCCTTACGGTGGTTGTCTGTAATCTTCTGAAAATAGTATAGCTTTCTGTAAAGAAATGTTACCCAGAGCTCATGGAGGAAGCTGACTCCAGCCTTCAGTTCTCACTAAATTGCTATTAGACGAGGGATTAGCCTCTGATTTTATCTGAGACTCCCCAGAGGAAGCCATGGCTCTCTTGGTTTCCCGAAAGGCGACTGCAGGATACTCTCTAACAGCAGCAGAGAGAGAGAGGCTTGGCAGTGACACACACACACACACACACACACACACACACATACACACACACACACACACACACACCCGCAGTCCATTGCTGCTGGCTTGGTCACCCACCACATGAGCGGGAGACACCCTGGGGCAGAGCCACATGTAGCCATCCCTGAAACCGGCCACCTTCGCTCCTTTTAGTTTTCCCGTTTCTTCTCTCAGTCCCATGGGACATGAGGAGTACACACTCCCAGGGACAGTGGCACCCTGAGAGGGTGACCTGCTCTGGATAGCTGATGGTCCTGGAGGGAGCTGCGGGGCTTTCTATGGCGCCCTCTGGTGACCAGATACAGACATGACCTTCCTTCTTGCTGAAGCCCATAATCTGAGCACACTTTCTTCTCTAATCACTGGAATGCGGGCGACCCTGGGTAGTTCCTGCAGTGCCCTGCCCCAACTCTCCCTGCTATAGTAAGCCCTGGTCCCCGTAAGAACTGACTCCTTGGTGCCTTTTGTTGTTGTTGTTGTTGTTGTTGTTGTTGTTGTTGTTGTTGTTTTGAGATGGCATCTTGCTATGTAGAGCAAGCTGACCTCCAAGTTCATGATCCTCCTGCCTCAGCTTCCTGAGTGCTGCAATTACATCCACATACCAACACACCTGGCTCTTGAAGCGCCTATTAGACTGAGAGAGGTCCAGCTGGTGTGGAGGGTGAGTAAAGGATGCAGATGGATCCGCCAGCCAACCAGCAAACGGGAATGTGGGGAGATGAGCATCCCACGGGGTGTTACAAGAAAACAATCAGGGATTCATCCAGAAAGAAATCTGCAAAGACTGGCAGGGAGGTACAATGATATCACTCCTTTTCTGATAGATGGAAGTAATATATCCGAGGGGTGTGTGTGTGTGTGTGTGTGTGTGTGTGTGTGTGTGTGTAGAACAGGAGTCAATGTCAACTGTCTTCCTTCCTCCCTCTCAGCCTTCGAGATAGTTTGTTTTTGAGACCTGATCTCTCACTAAACCTAAAGCTCAGCAATTCACCAAGGCAGGCTGACCAACGGCCTCAGGGACCCTTTTGCCTCCCCCACCACAAGCCCTGGCCCACCACTGAGGTAGACAGGCACACACCACCATATCTGGCTTTTTAACCTGAGTGATGAGGACCCACAGATCCTGGAGCTTGAACAGCCAACATTTTACCAACTGAGCCACCTCCATGGTCCCTGATATCCTTCTATGATAGTATTTTCTAATCATATGGCATTGCTCGAGTTTCCCTTCACCCAGGACATCTATATACTGTTAGTGGGAATGCTAATCAAAAGATTTTTAAAAACAACTAGTGTACCATCCAGAAATGGCACCATTGGGAATGTATCCAAGGAACTGGAACTCGATGGTCAGAAACACGTGCCCTTGTGTTCACACATCGGGGCTGAGAATTGGGCTTGACCCGAGTGCCCACCAACAAATGAAGTTGTGTGCATATACACACCACGGAGTGCTATTCAGTCTTAAGGAAGGCAACTCTGTCCTTTGCAACAACCTGGATGAGCCGGAGGCCACTACACCAAGTGCAACAAGCGTTTGTGTGACTTCACTTGTACATGGAATCTGGAGAAGCAGAGAGCAGGGGTGACTTCCAAAGGGATATCTGGGAAAGCTACATCATGTCCACCAGTGGTCAATAAACATACAAAAAAGACTCACCTCACTGGCCAGCAGAGAAATGCAGATCAAAACATACCGAGTCTATCTCACAGATACCGGCGAGGACGTTTACAGTGTATGTGCTGTGAGCGGCAATGCAGACCACTCCAGCCACCATGGAATTCAGTATGGAGTTCCTCAGAAGCCCAAGACTAGCTCTTCCATATGACTCACCTGAGTCACTTTAGGGTATTGACCTGAAGGGCTCCAAATCAATACATCACAGAGACACCTGCGTATCAGTGTTTACTGCAGCCCTGTCCATGACAGCTAAGTCATAGGAGCAACCTAACTGTCCATCAGCAGAGCAATGGATAAGAACATGTGGCTTATGTACAAAATTTATTTGCAATCATAAAGAACACAGTCATGTTATTTGCAGGAAAAATGGGTATTACTGGAAATGATCATGTTAAGCTCATTAAGCCAATCTCAGAAAGACACGTATCATGTTTTCTCTCATTTGTAGCTCCTAGATTTTAAAGACATACATATATGCACGCACACACACACCACCACCACAACCCACCACACCATGAAAGCTAAACGGTCTAGGGCAGTGCTTCTCAACCTTCCTAATGATGCCACCCTTCAATACAGTTCTTCATGTTGTGGTGACCCCAACCATAAAATTATTTCCATTGCTACTTCATAACTATAATTTTGCTACTGTTATGAATCATAATATAAATATCTGTGTTTTCCAATGGTCTTAGGGGACCTCTGTGAAGGGTCATTTAACCTCCAAAGGGTTTTATGACCCTTTGGTCATGACCAGGGTTGAGAACCTCTGGCCTAGCCTGACAAAGGACAAGGACTAATGGAAGGAGGGTGAGAAAAGTGAGGGAACCGGGGTATGAGTGGAGACATATAAACACGGGAGATGTGAATGTTGGAAAACTTAAATTAACTAAATAAAAGAACTGCAAAGACATACAATTTCAGTCACAAAGGAGGAGCAGGCTCAAGGGGCTATTGTTCTACCTGGTGACAGGAATTAGCAGCAGTGAATGTCAAGGCAGCATTGGGTGCCTGAAGACTACTAAGATAACCACAAGTGTCCTCAGCACCAAACAAAATAAGTGCACAGGAGACCCACGAGGTGCAGGAGGAGACTCTGTGAAGTCTATGAGGAGATCCTGTGAGGTGTGTGAGGAGACCCTGTGAGGTGTGTGAGGAGACCCTGTGAGGCGTGTGAGGAGACCCTGTGAGGCGTGTGAGGAGACCCTGTGAGG
>CABHPP010144599.1:8584-24334 GCA_902168425.1 Peromyscus attwateri | reverse complement strand
AGGCGTGTGAGGAGACCCTGTGAGGCGTGTGAGGAGACCCTGTGAGGTGTGTGAGGAGACCCTGTGAGGCGTGTGAGGAGAGCCTGTGAGGGGCACAAGTGATCCTGTGTCACTCTGTTTGATTTAGACATTCTATAAGGTACACCAGTCAAAACACAGAGTCATGGAGCTGGAGAAATGGCTCAGCAGTTAAGAGCACTTGCCTTCTTGCAGAGGACCCAGGTTTGGTTCCCAGTACCCACATGGCAGCTCACAACCATCTGAGTCCCAGTGAATCTGATACCCTCTTCTAGTCTCTTCAGGCACCAGGCACACATGTAGGCAAAACACCCAGAGACATAGAAATAAAAATAATAAACATGGAGTTGTGCACAATGTGTGCGGTCCACCTCTCCTCCTTATATGTGGCAGGTCTCAGGGCTGCACCAGGGCACCCCTCTCTGGGGGTGACACTGCTCTGTGGCAGGCAGCCCTGGTTACAGGGTCTCTGAGAGCATGTGTGCAGAAACTCACACATTTAAAACTGTGAAACCTGAGCCAGGTCTGGTGTCTCACTGTTCCAAAGTCAATTTCCTGGTCCTGCAATTTTACTGCTTCTGTAGGATGTCACCACTGGGGAAGCCGAGGGAGAGCTCAAGAGACCCCCACACACTATTCCTGCAACTTCCTGTGAATCTACGACCATTTTAAAAGAATGAAAATGAATCCCCCCCCCAGTCACCCCAAGATTTCCTCTATTTTGATTGGTTTTGTATTGCAGGATTTGAATTGCACCATTTATAAATTGTGACCTTCCCATAATCTGGGTGAGGAGGGGATTGAGCCCGACCTCTGGCACCCTTCAAGAGCAGCCATCTGGGAGGGGTGTGGGAACTCTTGTTGTGCCTTTTACCAGAGGACCCTAAGTTTTCTGAAATGCCATTGGTACCTTCATCAAACTCAAAATCCCATGGACTGAAAAGTGTGCTGGGCATGCTCCCCCACGGCTGCATTTCAGCCCATTAATGTTTTTTCAGGGGCTGGACAGGTGGGTCAGTTGGGAAAATGCTCCCTGCCCCAGCATGAGACTCAAGTTCGCCTCCAACACCTATAAAAAAAAAAATGCCAAATGGTTACATGTGCTTGTCATCCCAGCTCTGGGAAAGCAGGAACAGGGTATTGCTGAGTCTAGTCTAACCAAACTGATGAGTACCAAATCCCGTGTGACCCTGTCTCAAAAAGTCAAATGGGGTGGGGGGGGGGGGGGCTCAGTTGTTAAGAGCACTTGCTGCTCTTTCAGAGGACGTGGGTTTGGTTCCCAGCAGCTTCATTAGACACTCAAAACTGCCTGTAACTCCAGCTCCAGGGCATTCAATGCCCTCTGGTCTCTGTGGGCACCTGCATGAATGTGGTACACATGAACTCACGCAGGCACATTCACATACACATAAATAAAAATAATGAACAAAAAGCCGAGTAGGAAGTAAAAGAAAAAGCAAGATCTTAGACTAGAGCGCAAGACTTGGGGGTTAAGGGTATGGTCGGGTGACTCACAGCTGCCTGTAACTCCAGCTTCAGGGGATCTAATGCCCTCTTCTGGCCTCCATGGGTACTGCACTCATGTGTGCATATCCACATAGACACACATACACATAATTTAAAAATAAAATAAATCTTTTCACCCACCCCCCCCCCAAAAAAAGTAAACTCTTTTCCGGCCTGTTTATAATCTTAAACAACTGAGAGCTTGGTTCACAATCTCAAGGGAATGTGAATGACAAAAAAAATCTAAAATAAGTCTAGCACAGTGGCACACGTCTTTGATTCCAACACTTGAAAAAGCACGCATATTTCTGTGAGTTCAAGGCCAGCCTGGTCTATATAATTGGTTCCAAGCCAGCCAATGGCTATATAGTAAGACCTTGTCTCAAAAAAATATTTCTAAAATACTAGCCAATGGGGAAAATCTGTAGACATCTCAACCCTCCTACGACGTGTTGTGGGTGCCCTGACTATAGCTCCAAGGCCAGGGAGAGAACCCCGAAGGAACACACCATGCCTCCCTCAACTGCCAGCTTCATGGGTTCCCAGCTTCATGAGTCTGGCCTACCTCTCCCCCTTCTCTATGTGCATGTGGGATTTCACACCAAAGGAACGTCAGACAGGGCAAACATTTATTCAGAAAAATGCTTCATAGTGTTACCTCCCCAGAGTGCTTGGCTGGGAATGAAAGCTTGGTACACACACCCGCTGCCGGAGGACAGGAAATGGAGCCCTTTGCTCAATATATTTTCAGCTTTCATGAGCTGGTGTTGGTGGAAGTGTGTCAGCTTCTCAGCTGAAGACAGGCTGAGCAGAGCCCTCCCTCCCCTCCCTGCCAGCCCCAGGCTCTGAGAAAGGGGTACAGAGGTTGGCATCCAGGGTCTCAGTGAGCAGAAGAGTTCCTGGTCACTTCTTAGCTTCAAAGGGGCCTAGTCACTGACAAGTGGGATGGGGGAAGGCAGGACCCAGGAGGTCAGAAGGGAGGGGTCACTCTTGTCCTTCACCCTAGACCAGCAGCAGTACAAACATTATCCCATGTCCCCAGCACTGCACTCTAACCCTCAAATTCTAACACTCTACCCTTCTCCACTGAGCTGAACTGCATCCTGGGGGAGCTATCTCCAGGTCACTCACCTGCACCTGCAAACAGATCTGATTCTGGGAAGGTTTTGCAGATGGGACCAAGCGAAAATGAGGCCATCCTGGATTCAGATGGTCCTTGTCCAGTGACTGGTGCCTTCAAAGAAAGAGGGCCACAGGACAGGTGTGCAGAGAAGCCATGTGAAGATGGAGGTCAAGCCTGGGCTTTGCAACCACAGCCAAGGGACACCAAGTATGACCCCAGTGCTCCTGATGATTGAGAAGAGTCAAGTTTACCCCCATGAGTGTGTGGCCCACTGACAGCTTGAATTCAGCTTTGGGCCTTCCAAACTGAAGGAATATCTACTGTCTGCTGCATTCAGCCTCCGAAGACTTTGTGGTACTTCCTTGCTGTGATGCAAGAAGCACAAAGCACCCATTATGGTACACACACTATTTTCTGGTGTTCATGGCCAGCATGGGCCAGGTTGGCCCTCACCAGCTAGTATCAGGTGAATTCTCAAGAGATCAGGCCAGCATTTCATGGGGTGATGCCAAGGGTGGGGTCTTTCTGAGGTTGAACTTGGCTGGGAGTCAGAGCAGCAATGGGAAAAAACCACCTGCTCCTCCTGACATGTCTCCCCAGAACCCCAGGATGGCTCCATGCTCCCCCATTGCCCACCAACCCCTCACCATAAATCCCATAACTCCAAAGCAGAAAGGGAAGAGCCCAAGACACACCCACATTTTCATAGGGATCATACCAATCAGAATCCAGTTTACCTGATACCTTTCTTCTGAACAGACACAAGCACAGCCATTTGGTAACAATTTTGCAAACGACAGACCACGTGCATGCAGGGGTCACATCAGATGACATCACCTAGTGACATGTAGCCATTGAAGGTATTCCCACGTGGACCAGAAAGGAACCATTTTCTCAAGGCATACATAACTACACACACATATGCAGGTGCACATCCTCACACATGCACACCGATGTCCTCACACATGCCCACGCTCACCCTCACATGTGCACATTCATGTCTTTGCACACATGCTATGTATTGAGCCTGATGAACTGAGCCTATATAAACCTGTTGTTATTAAACATGTCCCTGTGTGTGTCCATTAGGATTTTATTCCCAATGAAAGGTTATGAGCCTTAATTTATTTGAGGGAAAGTAATTCCCTGAGGGTGGACTGCACGGGTTCCTGTGAAAACAGGTGACCAGTCAGAGCTTAGAAGTCTGTGATGGGGAGGAGACTTGTTCTGCAATTTAATGCATGACGTGTTCCTGGCAGTATGTCAGCCATACATTCCAAAATTATTTTTTAATTAATTTCAATCATAAAAGAAGTCATTGAGTAATTAAATTCCTTGCCTCTAAGCATTTTCATTTAAATAAAAATCCATTTGCTTTATAACTGACTCAATAGAAATTCACAGACCCAAAAATACCAGACCAGAGCTGGTAGCCCTTGCCAGACCACAAAACTGGCCAGGGAGGCCACCCTAGGCCCAGCTTCAGCTCCTCCTGTGGTCCTGGGTAAGTTACTGGGCCTAGCCGTGTGGCTCTGTGTAGCATGTCCATCTCTGGGCAGGATCTTAGGGTTCTATGCAGGGCACTTATCACCAGGATCTGCTTTAGCGGCCATAGGGCACCTGTTATAGACTCTGGGCAAGACAGGCTAGCTCTACAGTTAGCACATCTACCATCTGGTCACCCACTGGAGACCTGGGGCTGCAGAATGCTCCCATCCCTGCCTGACCTTCTTCATGGAAACAAAAGAAGGTCCTGGAAGCTTCCTGTCATTAGGATAAAACTCCAGGAATAGGGGTCTGCCCCTGCAGCACCACACAATGGTCCTTTCTTCATCCTGCACTGGCCCACACCTGGGAGGCAGGGGCTTTCCTTCACCAGTTTATACCCAGTCCACAAAAGCCAATCCTCCAACCAGCAAGGAGGCCTTTGCACACATGCACCTACCCCATCCTTCCACATTCCTGGCCAAATCCTTCTTCCTTGGATGTGAAAACGTTGAGTTCCAGAGACAGGCTCTCTCCCCAGACACCAAGTCCCGCTCCTGTGACTGAGGACCCTCTTCACAAACCACACGTGCATGTCCCCCTCCACATTCTATCCAATCACTGTTTTTAACTATTTCTGTCTTCCTGGCTAGACGTAAGCCTAAGGGAGCAGACTGCAGTCTCGTGTAGCCCAGGCTACCCTTAAACTCACAGCCAAGGTTGACCTCGAACTTCTGATGCTCCTGCCTCTGCCTCAGGACGGCTGATATTACAGGTATGAGTCACCCCACAAAGTTTATACAGTGCTGGGGATTGAACCCAGGTCCTCAGGCATGCTAAGCAGGCACTCTACTGATGCAGACATGGTCCCACCCCCTGAACTATGCTCTTTAAAAAATAAAAAAGGTTTCAGTGACTGATGTATTTAATTAGCACCTAAAATATAGTTGCACTATATATTTTATAAAACTACTAATCCACATGTGTGCAAATTTGCCTCTAAGGACAACTTAGCGTTTTTACGATCTGTTTTCAATATTTCCCTATTGTTCCAAAGTAATATTTCTTGCTATTAAAATACATAATAAAGTTCTCAAGGAAAAAAACCCCACCAGAGTCTGTCTAAGCAGGTAATAGAAAGAAACTAAGACCTCGTGCAACCACCTTCTTTCATCCGCGATGAGGGAAAGGTCTGACATTAATTTAAGTCCTGAGAAAGCTTTAGGTCCAGTGAGAATCTTCCCCAGTGATCTTGCTCCATGAGACCTGGAGGGGTGCAGGCACCCCAGCCCCAGCAGAGAAAACTATGACTGTAGCCAGCTTGGGACGGTTTTCCACATGGTGAGGCCAACAGTCCTGGCCACTGTGGGCCACATGGGACTGCTCCAAGAGTGCCTACTGCTATTGTCTGACTATGAGCCTTCTCTGTGGAAAAACTCTGGTACCTGTCAAAGAGAGCTCCCTGATCCCAAGTTCCATGGGTCTCCCTGAGCCAGAGAAGCCACATCCTAGATGGGGGTGGCAAGGACATGTGTACTGAGACACTATGAGGCTACTAGGGTCTGAGGGCATGAGCCAGGAGAGGGGCTGGAAGTAAAGCTATCTGAAGTGAAGGGCTTTCCTTAATCCCAGCCTGTACTGTGTGGCCTTGGCCAAGCACTTAGCCCCTCAGATTCCTCATCTGTAGAAGAAATGCCAGTTCCCATACTATGGTGGGTGTGTAAAACCCACAGACTGAACTCACAAACACAATCAAATGTCCATAGAATTCAGAGAGCCCTGTGACCTGGAGGCAGCACCCACTCAGGACACCACTGCGGCTCATGCTTACCTGAGAAAGCAAAGTCAGATGGAACTGAAATTCGTTTTTATTATCATCCACACACTGGACCCCAGACGCCAGGTATGAGAGAGTAGAAAGAGCTCACTGACTTTGATGTTGATACTACATCAAGAGGACAAAGTTTTGATACATCAGGCTAAATGAAAAGCATGCTTGATCCCCTTTTCATTTTCACTACCAGGTGGCTCCTGGAAAATTTTAACTTCGCCCTTGGCTCCTGGCTTCTCTGTGGGGCAGAACTGGTTAGATGGGTTGTGGGTCTGAAGCGTTGGCAGACCCGCAGCTAACAATGGGACTGGCTTTCACTTGTGCCACCTCCTAGGAAGCCCCACTCCCAAGCGGGTACTCCCCCCCAGGTGTGTCTGTTGGCATCCCTTCGGCCTTCTAGCCTTGCAGGGCTGGGATGGGAGGGGCCTTGGGGGAGTGCTGCAGCCTTTGTCTGGTGAAGAAGTGATTGGCAGGGAGATGCGAAGCAAGAAAAGCAAACAGGACCCTCCACGTGTGGTTGTTTCAGAGAAATGGTCGAAAACAAACAAGCGAAGAAAAGTAGGAGAGAGATCTAAGCCGTTAATGAGGTCCCTTAGAACTCACTCCAAGCTCCAGGGGGTGGGGGTGGGACACCAGAGAGACCAAGAGAGAAAGGAAGCCACTATAGAGGGAGGGGGAAGCTGAGAGAAGGAGAGCAGGAAGAAGGGTGGGGGGTGGAAGACTCTTCAACTCCACAAGTACAGACGTACTTGTGGCTGGTGTTGGTTGTGGAGGGGAAGCAGGAAAGAGCCCGCTCCACCCCTGGAAGTCGTTGTTTAAACCTCAAGCACCTTTCAGGACAGCAGACAGCACTTTCCAGCTCCCAGTGGCTTTGTGCTCCCACTTGTGGGGCCTGCTGTGGTCTGAACCCTACTGACCAAGGGGCTTTCAGCATTGGACCACATAGCCGTGCAGAGTGGTTAATCCCAGTGGATTTGGGGGCAAGGGCATTCTGTTGAGGACCTCCATGCATTGCACTGGGCTGGGGACATGAAGCAAGAATGCATAGATGAGCCGGGAGGTGGTGGCACCTTTAATCCCAGTCAGAGGCAGGTGGATCTCTATGAGTTTGAGGCCAGCCTGGTCTACAAAGGGAGTTCCAAGATAGCCAGTGCTGTTATACAGAGAAACCTTGTCTCAAAACAAAACAAAACAAAACAACAAAACAAAACAAAAAAAAAGGTGTGGATGGTTTGTCTGTTGTTGCTGGGTTAGAACCAACTGGACCCACCTACATCCTACACTGACCAGCAGTCATTCTAACTATAAGGATCAAGAACTTGCCCTGGGGGCTGGAGAGATGGCTCAGAGGTTAAGAGCACCGACTGCTCTTCCAGAGGTCCTGAGTTCAATTCCCAGCAACCACATGGTGGCTCACAACCATCTGTAATGAGATCTGGCACCCTCTTCTGTATACATAATAAATAAATCTTTAAAAAAAAAATGTTTTAAAAAAAAAAAGAACTTGCCCTGGACTGTGTCCTAGAGGCAGGGCTATCCTTAGAGTTTGGGACCATCCAGAAGGAGAGGATGGGTCTGGCTAGCTAACCACAAGGCACATCTCCTGAGCCATCACAGAGGCCTTGTCAGGCAGGAGCAGCTGGGAGTGGCTGGGTTTGCAGATCCGAGTCCCACACCTCATGCTTTCTGCAAGCACTGGTCTGCACCACACACCACTTGGCAGAGCTGGCGATGAGGCTACAGCCTCCATCCACCTGCTTGCTCCCGAGAGTGCTCTGGTGATGACCCTGCCCAGCCAGGCTCACCAAACAGAGGGTCCTGACTCTGTTCTGCTATCTTTCATCTCAAACGCAGGTGACTCCAGACCCAAAGAATTTTCCCGAATGTACCACCCTGGACACATCCATCCTCCTGGCCAGCAGTCTTCCTCTTCTTAGAATCTTCCTGACAATGATGGATGGATATGGGAATGAAAGGTGGATGAATGGATGGATGGATGGATGGATGGATGGATGGATGGATATGTAAATAGATGGATGTGTGGATGGATGGATGGATGGATAGATGGATGAATGGTCTTATAAATGGATAGTAGATGGATAGATTGGTAGATGGATGGATGGATGGATGGATGGATGGATGGATGGATGGTTATATAAACAGGTGGTGGGTGGTTGGGTGGATAGATAGGTAGATGGGTGGATGGGTGGATGGATGGATGGATAGGTGGATATAGATGGATGGATGGATAGATAGGTGGGTGGATGGATGGATGGATGGACAGGTGGATGGATGGATGGATAGGTAGATAAAAACTGAAGAGGCAGATAGTTCAGAGCCTTGCTGAGCATTTCCTGTCAGGAACAAACTCGGAAGCAGAGGCTAGGTTTTGAATCTTCTACCACTGTGTAACCTTGGACAAGGTATTTAACATCTTTATGCACATCAATGATGTCCAACCTCCAGGGGACTGTATAGGAAGCATGCTGAACAGGACTAGACAGCCAGACAAGGGAAGTCATGTCTCTATGAGCATGGCCCTTGCATAAAGAACAGAAAGCCAGAGGTTCCTTTAAAAACTCCATGGGCCCCCACAGCCCCTTGGAGCTCACTGAGAACAGAAGGCAAAGAGCTACCCCAGCCTTGGGAAAGGGATTAACAGTCTGTGTCTGTTTAGTTATTCAGCTCTCTGACTCACTGGAGAAAAATATCTTGAAAGATTAGATTATGCAGCGCGAACTATAGGACCACAGTGCTGAGAAGGAGTTTAGTCCCTCCTGGCTAAATTGGGTCTGCAGGCTAATTTCCCTGTAGGTGGTCCAGTTTCCTGGAGGTGGAAGGACAGAGCAGCCATTCCAGGCCCCCAGGGCTACAGTGTGAAAGCAACTTTTAAATCTTAAATTAAAAAAACAAAAGGCCGTGTTCATCCTGTGAAGTCTGGGTACTTGATCTCTCAAACAGCAGCACAGCCAAGAGCTGAGACACAGAGCTGGCTCAGGACTATAGAAACATGTTCACAGTGAATAACACGCCAGGCAGGATGGCATGTGCCTGACAGGATTATCCAAAGAGCATTTGTCCTCTGAGATGTTCATCACTCCCTGAATGAGAGTTTAGAAGGGGTACTGGCACATGGTCCACACGGTGACTGTACAGACCTCTATGATGGCTGAGTCATGGTTCACATGGTGACAATACAGACTTCTAAGATGGCTGACTCATGGTCCACACGGTGACAATACAGACTTCTAAGATGGGCTTGACTGAGTGCAGGAATTAGGAAACTTGCTCCATACATAATAACTGACGCTGGAAATGACAGAGAAACAGCAGTGCCTGTAGCAGAATGTTCTAGAAGTGTTTGTGGGTGCACGCTCCACCAACTCATGCCTACCCGGAGTTGCCCACAGGAGCAAAGTCAGATGTGCCGCTTAGAAGCCGTCGCCACGCGTGGGGAAGTGGGACATCACAGTCAAAGCCCCACAAAGCTGGGACACAAAGCTCTCTTGCCTTTCCTGAGCTGTGTGGCCTTGGACCAGCCTCAGGGCCTCTCTGAACCTGAGTCTTCATCTGTAAAGTGATGGAACTAGAGCTGGGGGTGTGATTGGGTTGGTAGAGTGCTTCCCTAGTGTGCACGAAGCCTAGTACTATAAGCCAGGTATGAGTGGCATGTGCCTGCCATTCCAGCAACTCAGGAGGAAGAGGTGGGAAGATGAGAAATTCAAGGTCAAACAGCTATATGGTTAGTTTGAAGCTAGCCTGGGCTATGTGAGACCCTGTCTCAAAATAATAGAAGAATAGAATAGAGTAGAGTAGAGTAGAATAGAATAGAATAGAATAGAATAGAATAGAATAGAATAGAATAGAATAGAATAGAATAGAATAGAATAATGAAAAAGTAATGGATAGAACTGCTCTTATTTGCCCACAAGCCAACAGACCAGATCTGGGAAGAGCCTACTTATGAAGATGTTATTCTGCAACTGTGACGTGGTGCTCCAGGGACAGCTGTGACTATTATAGTCACTCCTTCGGCCCTGCCTCCATAATCCAATAGCTCTGGTCTCTGGTTGACCACTGTCAAAGGGAAATTGACTCAGGTGATTCACTGCTCTGAGCAGAAACCACCTTTGGCTGGCTAGGATAAGGCAGCGATTTTTATAAAACACTACTTAGATGCGGCTTCGGGAGCTGGCAGAAGGCTAGTGAGCCCCCATCGGAGCCTCTTGTGGGTCCACACCACATCCACCTCTCTCAGGAAGTCCCGTACTCTGGGCCATGCTGCAGAGCCCTGATCTCCCCTGAGCCAGGTGCCAGTTGCTAGAGACAGCCCTTATGCCTCAGAGCCCACAAGGCCATTCAAATCAGCCTACCCACAGGGAGCTGGTCACTAAGTGAGCCATGGGCTGGCCATGCAAGCGCCGGCCGGCAACTCGCATGTGACGTCACTCTGTCCTCTGTGCAGCCCCTCAGTGGCGTCACTTCCCACTTCTCATCCTATTTTGTTGTTGTTGTTGTTGTTGTTGTTGTTGTTGTTGTTGTTGTTTGGGTTGTTTTTTTTTTAATATTGTGGTATAAACAACAGTAATGAGCTTTTGGAAGTGGCCTACTTTCCAGTAGCCATCTTCAAGGACCCAGATTTTTATTCTTGGGCTGTTTTGATGCTCTCTGTCAGTCAGGGGGTGGCTTCTCAGCGAATTCAACCATCACATGGCCATTTTCTGACATAAGGTATGTTACATGTGGTCTGCCCCTTCTGTCTTCGGGCAGAGGGCAAAGTTACC
This sequence comes from Peromyscus attwateri, assembly GCA_902168425.1. NCBI lineage: Eukaryota > Metazoa > Chordata > Mammalia > Rodentia > Cricetidae > Peromyscus > Peromyscus attwateri. The sequence continues at coordinate 13,587 of CABHPP010144599.1, read as the reverse complement.
CCAGCGTCGCCCTTGCACCTTCCAGGAGCAGGAAGCTGACAGGGCAGCCAGAAAAACACTGCCAGTGTTAAAACAAAACTGACTAGGAAGAAGATGACATCAAAGCAGCCGAAATGGGGACCAGAGTGCCCCTACTCCCCCGTTTAGCTCACTGCAACCATTCTTGTTAATAAGGAGACTCTCAAATGTGCAGGTGAGCTCACCCCCAGCATGAGCCCTGACGGGAGCGAGGATGGGGCGGCCCAATTACCTCCCCATGGCCCTCCTTGGCAGAAGCCAGGGATACCCTCAAGACGCAGAGGGAAGCGTCAGACTGGTGACGGGTCCTGTAAGGGGGCACACTCTCTTCTTTCTTTGTCTCTTTGCTCACACAAGCACACACCGCAGCTGAGGACTTCAAAACAAATTAATCCAGAATGAAGGTTGGGAACAAAATCTCCCCCGGGACACCAGGCGCGTTTGATGTTGGTTTTCTGTTTGTTTGCTTTCACACTCTCTCTTGAACAATGGGCGAAGCTGTCTTTGGAGATCAGGCAAGGTCTGCACTGCCTTTTAGTCAAAAGCTGCACAGGTGTCCAGCCACCTCCTCACCATCTCTGCCTCCAAGCCCCAGGGTTTGGTCACTGCTCACAACCTTCCAGGCCTTTCTGCAGGCTGCACATTCACACTCCAGCTCAAGGGTCGAGGGCTCACGTGGCCACAGTGGGTATCTGCTAATTGCCAGGCTCTAACTGGAAGTCCCCTAGGAGTGTTCTCGTGAAGACCCATCCCATCCTGCCCCAGCATGAACTCCAGCTGGAAAACCAGCAGCTTTATCTTCCCGGCATCTTCCGGCATTCCCATCCGGACCTAGGCCACCCATGGCCCTTCCCAGGTGTTCTTATCTCCTTATCTCCCACTACCGGGTGCTGGAGCTCCATGTCTGTGGGTTCTTCCACCTGGTCTGACTCTTGGAGGCACCTGGAGGTTCTGGAATGGGAGAAAGTGGCGTGGCTCCAGATGAGCCTGAGGAGACCCGGGTGGAAAATCCCACAGAAAGCTGGGACAGTGCTGAGAAAGACAGAGCGGACATGGTATGGTCTGTCATGACACCAGGGTTCTGTGGCTCTTGAAAGGTTGGTTCTCTCCAGCCCAGGCACACATAGCCATCTTCTGGGGAACTGCTCCTCCAGGATGAACCATTTGTCCATCAGAAGCCACCACATTCTTGAAGGAATCTTCAGCATCCTTCACCAGTCTTAGCCCTACCGGTGTCAGTGGCCATGTTTCCAGCAACCGGAAGAAGCTGCTGATGGAGGGGGATGAGATGCCAGAGACGTGAGGCAGAAACAAAGTTTGCAATAGTCCTGATGGGATAGGTGTTCAGCCCCACCTTCCATCCTACGAGATAGCTGACTGACCTACGGCCCAGATCTTGCGTCTGTCACTCAGAGTTGTGATGAATTCAAGAAAATTTTCCTTTTTAAATCCTGGTAAAAATGTGTATTTACCAGTGGTTGGAGAGATGGATCAGCAGTTAAGAGCACTGGCTGCTCTTGCAGAGGACCTGGGTTTGGTTCTCAGTGCCCACATGGTGGCTCACAACTGTGGAGATCCAGTTCCAGGGGATCTGATGTCCCCCTTTTGGCCTTCATGGGAATTAGATGCACACATGATGTACACATGATGTGCACGTGATGCAGACAACACACTCCATATGTGTTGGTGCACATTTTTGTTGTTGTTGTTTGAGACAGGGTTCTCTCCATGTAGACCTGGTTGTCCTGGAACTCTCTACGTAGACCAGGATAAACTCAGAGATCCATCTGCCTCTGACTCCCAAGACATGTGCCACCACACCTGGCTGATGCACCCTTTCAATCCTAGGAAGGTGCATCTCTGTGAGCTCAAGGCAGCCTGATCTACAAAGCAAGTTCCAAGCCAACCAGAGCTACACAGTGAGATCCTGCCTCAGAAGAAGAAAACAAAATACAAAATTAAAATAAAAAATATTTTTAAATGTATTTATCATCTTAACTATTTTTAAACTGACTTTTTTTTTTCTTTTTTGAGACAGGGTCTCAACCTAGAGCAGTGGTTCCAAACTTGTGGGCCACCACCCCTTTGGGGGTCAAACAACCCTTTCACATGGATGTAGTGGGTGGCTGTTCTAGCTATGACCTTGAAGCACCGGCCCCAGTGAGATAGCAGGGAACTGTTACACCTGCCTATGACCTTGAAGTACATGCGCCTGGGGTGTGGCCACTGGGGACCCTTAAGACCTGGGATGCACATACAGCTGTCTCTTTGCTCACCTAAGACCATTGGAAAACACAGATATTTACATTAGAGTTCCTAACAGCAGCAAAATTACAGTTATGAAGTAGCAATGAAAACAGTTTTATGGTTGGGAGTCATCACAACATGAGGAACTGTATTAAAGGATCACAGCACCCAGAAGGCTGAGAACCACCAACCTAAAGCTTGCCATCTTGCCAGTGAGCCCCTGGGATCCCCATCTCTGCCTCCCCAACACTGGCATTATAGGTATGCGCCATCATGCCTGGCTTTCCACAAGGTGCTGGGATCCAACTTCAAGTCCTCATGCTTCTCAGGAAGCCCTTCCCCCACCAAGCCATCTCTCCAGGTCCATTTTAGCTATTTTTAGAAACATAGAGGTGTTTAGCCTGTTCACAGTCATGCAACCACCAGTTAGTGCTTGTAGAGTGCCTCCTTCACCTGGGAAGGAAACCTACCCCTAGCTTACACGAAAGGAGATAAGGGAGACACCTGGTGAAGTGTCCTGAGCCACCCTTGGACCCCCATGAGATGTCACCCCTACTGAGACACCCTTACTCAGGACTATTGTGGCTGAGGTGGCAGGCACTGTGGCATGTGTCTGCTGGGGTGCAGATCCACCTGCAGGGCAACACCTGAGTGGCTATAGATCCTATGTTAGCATGCACATCCTGCAGCCCACCACCCCCCCACACACACACACACAAACGCACACATGGGTACCTGGGCTGCCACTCTCAGGAGCTTCAAGCCCCAGCCACCTGTCCCCTCATCTAGTGTCAGTGAAGAAATGAAGAAATGAGCCTGTGACTTGGGAGGCTGACAAGCCTGAGCTGCACAGGCTGGGAGCACTGCAGACCCTGTGTGGCTGTCTGCCCAGGGAGTCCTCCATCTTGGAGAAGTTTGGGCCTCTCTATATATGCTGTCACCTAACGAGATAAGATCCACTCAGCTAAAGGAGAGCTCTATGCCTTTTAGAAAGCCAGAGGACCACAGAGGTGACAACCAGGTTGGTATCACCACACAGTCCGCCAGGGTCTTGGACAAGCGTCAGACTCCACGGAGGCCTCAGACTGATGCTCAAGACATCTCTTAGAGGTACACAGCATCTCCAGCACGTTCTGGCCTGCAGTCTCTTGCCTGCTGTCTTAGCCCTGGAAAGTTCCTTAGGAGGCCCTCATACATGACACAAACTGTAAGTGATGGTTTCGTGTGTCTGAGTGCTCTCATCAGATGAGCCACGAGACAGCTTAAAACCTTTCTGCAGAGCCCTCACACAACAGCCATCTCCAAACGACAAAACAAAACCCCAAGGTCTATGTTTTAGGGAACTAATGTTCATCTTTCTTTGATTAAAAATAACTCCAAGGACTGGGTCAGTGGTTCAGTGGGTAAAGTGCTTGTCACGCAAGCACAAGGAACTGAGTTCATCCCCAGTGTGCACATAAAGATCTGGACATAGCAGTGTGTGAATCTCCAGTATGCACATAAAGATCTGGACATAGCAGTGTGTGAATCTCCAGTATGCACATAAAGATCTGGACATGGTAGTGTGTGAATCTCCAGTATGCACATAAAGATCTGGACATGGTAGTGTGTGAATCCCCAGTATGCACATAAAGATCTGGACACGGTAGTGTGTGCCTACAATTCCAGTGCTGAGCACAGAGACAAGCAGATCCCTAGAACTCACTGGCCAGACAGTCTAGCCGAATCAGTGAGCTTCAGATTCAGTGAAAAACCCTGTCTCAAAAAAATAAGGTGGGTTGGGGCTGGAGAGATGGCTCAGAGGTTAAGAGCACTGGCTGCTCTTCCAGAAGTCCTAAGTTCAATTCCCAGCAATCACGGGATAGCTCACAACCATCTATAATGGGATCTGGTGCCCTCTTCTGGCATACACACAGAATTATATATATGATAGATAGGTGGATAGATAGATAGATAGATAGATAGATAGACAGACAGACAGACAGATAAATGAGGTAGGACCAGAAAGATGGCTCAGCAGGTAAAGAGGCTTGGCACAAAGCCTAAAGACCTCAGTTCAATCCCAGGGTCCCACAGTAAAAGGAGAGAACCAATTCCCAAAAGTTGTCCTTTGATGTCCGCACATGTTAGGCATTTGCACAGATTTAAAAAATGTAATATTTTTTAATATATAAGGTGGAGAGCAACTGAAGAAGACAATGGGTGTCAACCTCTGGCCTCCATGTACAGTGCACACCTACATGCACGCTTACCACATGCACAAACACACATATATACCACACGTACACAAAATCACTGCAGTGGAGGAGAGGGGTCATTGAAGACAACTTTTGATTGGAAAAGTCATATAAAATCCAATATTTTGTGTGTATTTATTGGGGAGGGGAACACATGCCTCAGCCCGTGTGTGGAGGTCAGAGGGCAACTTCAGTGGGTCAGTTCTTTCCTTCTGCCACGTGGGTCCCAGGGATTGAATTCGGGTCAGGCTTGTCAGCAAATGTCCTTACCTCCTGAGCATCTTGCTAATCCTAAATGCTAATTTAAAAAAAAATAAAAATTCCAATCACTAGGTGCCCATAGTCTTAGCACTCATTAACCTGAGGCAGGAGCATGCAAGTGTGAAACCCACCTGGGCTGCTTGACAAGATCTGTGGAAAAAAAGAAAAAGAAAGAGAGAAAGGAAGGAAGGAAGGAAGGAAGGAAGGAAGGAAGGAAGGAAGGAAGGAAGGAAGGAAGGT
>CABHPP010144598.1:45430-61306 GCA_902168425.1 Peromyscus attwateri | reverse complement strand
AAGAACAGGGTCATTTGTGTCTACTGCTGTGGATGTCTTTCTGTATGCTGTGAATATGTGTTGCTCTGATTGATAAGTAAAGCCATTTGGCCTATGGCAAGGAAGCTTAGAAGCAGGCGGAAAATCCAAACAGATAACCAGGAAGAGAAAGGAGAGGCAAGGCAGACGCTGCGAGCCGCCAGGAGAAGCAAGATGTAAAGATATTGGTAAGCCACAAACCATGTGGCAAAGTATAGGTTTATAGAAATGGGTTAATTTAAGATGTAAGATCTAGCTAGCAAGAAGCTTAAGCCAGTAGGCCATACAGTTCATAATTAATATAAGCCTCTGTGTGTTTACTTGGGTCTGAGTGACTGTGGACTAGGCGGAACACAGGAAAACTTTCAGCTACAGTCTACCCTGGACCACCTACTATGCCAGATGTTGGGGCTTAAAGAGATGAAGGTATTGGAAAGGATGAGATAAGATAAACCATTCAAGTGCTTGGAGGAGATGAGAGAAATGTCAGTGTATTCCATATGTGTGGGACACAGCAACTCTCAAAGCCTTGGGACAATCTAGAGTTATTTGTGTCATTCAATGGAAAAGTATTTACCAAAGACACATATGATGACCTCTGACAAGCAGACTTGATGACTAGCATGGCAGTTATAAAGGAATCATGTCAATATCTAAAAGCTTTGCAAGCCAGGAACTCTGCCACATAATTTTGTGGCTCTCCTAGCTCCCCAGTACACATGGCTTCTTCCTAATGAAGGTGCAGTCTCAGGGGTCGGGGAGGGGCAGAAGAACTGGGTCTAAATATAACTGAGTCATTTGCTGGCTGATTTCTCTGTACCTGGATTTCCTTATCAGTGAATTTCCGTATCAGGGAGCTGGTATGTACTTACATCAGAGGCTTTTGGGAACACTGAGTGAGACAAAGCATGTAAAGCACCTTGCATGGTCTCTAGCACATAGAAGGAGGTCAGTGTTAACACATTTTTACATTCTCTGAAATATCCATAATGCACTTGACTGGCATCCGTCTAATGATAATGGTTTCACTGCTTCTCATGACTAAGAGGCAGGTTGGCCACTACAAGTGAACCTTGTTCTCCCAGTAATTTTCTTAATAGCACTGCCTTCTCTTTTCTAGACATAGCCTGGTTTTCACGAGTTACACAGCCACTCTAGCTACAGAAACTGCTTTACCACTTCAAAGAACAGAACGTAAGAGGAAGGCATGGGTAGCACTCCAGACCAGCTTTGACCATACTAGCTAGGTGACCTGGCCAGTCTCTGAACTTGGCTGATTAGTCAATGTCAGTGCATTTGGGCTGTTGTACCAAAAAAATCACAGATAAAGTAGCTTGTAAACAACAGGGATTTTATTTCTTATTAAATTAGTTCTAGAATCTAAGAAGTCCAAAGTGAACATGCTGGCAGATGTATATGCTGGTGGTGAAATCCTGTTTTCTGCTTCACAATGGTGCCTTCAAACTGTATCCTCACATGGTGGAAAGGGTATGTGTGTGAACCCACCCCCCCACACACCCCCGGTCTCCTTGTAAGTGTAGTAAACCCATTCATAAGGCTCCCTCTCTCATCACCTAATCATTTCACAAAGTCTCCCACTTCCAATTGGCCTCATACTGGAGGCTACTTGACAACACACGAATGTGAGAAGAATGCACTCATCCAGCCGGCAGCAGCAAAGCTCGCTCGAGGATAAAACGGGATCATTGTTACGAGGGAATTTGGAGTTCCCTCTGGGATTCTTTGTCTCCTTAAGAAAATAATTTAAAAACAGATTCAGAGGAAGTCCAAAGACAATTTTATCAGACTTTAAGAGAAAAAGAGCAGAGCAGAGCAAGCTGTAAATCTCTGCAGCTGCTGGGAGAAAGAGAGAAACTCATGGCTGTTTGAGTTAGTATTCAGGAAAGCCGGTGTGTTCAGCCATGGAAGTCAGCAAACAGCTGTGTGAGGGAAGTAGAGGAGATTACTAGAGAAGTGAGAAAGACTATTAGCGAATTGCAAAGAAAGCATGCGGGGGCTTTTGTTCAGTACCTGAAAACAGGTTAAACACAAGGGAAAAGAAAACATGTTTAGTGCCCATATTAATTACTTTTCTGTTGCTGTGATAAAAACACCAAGACCAAAACCAAGTACAGAGCAGCAGTTCTCAACCTGTGGGTCACAACCCCCTTAGGGGGTCACATATCAGAAATCCTGCACAGATATTTACTTTATGATTTATAGCAGTAGCAAAATTATGGTCATGATGTAGCAATGAAATAATTTTATGGTTGGGGGGGTCACTACAACGTGAGGAACTGTATTAAAGTGTCACAGCACCAGGAAGGTTGAGAACCACTGGTATAGCAGGGTTTATTTGAGCTTTTAATTACAGAAGGAGAGTCCATAACAGTCAGGGAAGCCTGGTGGCCACCCCAAGTGAAGTACTTCCTCCAGCAAGGCTGCACCACCTCCCCAAACAGCTCCACCAACGGGGGACCAAGTATTCAAATTTCAGAGCCTATGGAGGACATTTCTTATTTAAACCACCAGAGTGTGGGTCACAGATCTGAATTCAGAGAGCACCCTATTCCAGGCCCTTGTGTCCCAGGATGAGGAACCATACCAGAAATACCTTGTTAGAAATAGAAATAGAGACAGTTTATTAAGAAAGGAGATGTGCCGGGCGGTGGTGGCGCACGCCTTTAATCCCAGCACTCGGGAGGCAGAGGCAGGCGGATCTCTGTGAGTTCGAGGCCAGCCTGGTCTCCCAAGCGAGTTCCAGGAAAGGCACAAAGCTACACAGAGAAACCCTGTCTCGAAAAACCACACACGGGCCGGGCGGTGGTGGCGCACGCCTTTAATCCCAGCACTCGGGAGGCAGAGGCAGGCGGATCTCTGTGAGTTCGAGGCCAGCCGGGTCTCCCAAGCGAGTTCCAGGAAAGGCACAAAGCTACACAGAGAAACCCTGTCTCGAAAAACCAAAAAAAAAAAAAAAAAAAAGAAAGGAGATGTTAGGATTTTTGCAGTAATCCAAGGGCCAAGGAATGCCACAAATATCACGGCACCCAACAGATCTCACCCAAAAACTTTATTGGGGTTGGGCGTGTGTGTGCATAAAAGGCCCCTTCTGAGCAAGGATGGAAAAAGAGAGGGGATCTGATGGCATGGGCTTTATAAAGGGAAGAGTGTATGCACAAAGTGAGAAAATGTCACCTGTGGCGTCAGTGGAAATGGGTCTCATTTGGCAGCTGATGATGACTTGGCTGCTGGCGTTGAATTACTAAAAGGTGGCTGCAGGGAACACCTGGTTCTAGGGTGTGGATGGTTCTCAGTTTACCAACAGGAGAAACATTCCAGAGAATAGGAATGGGCCCGTCAGCAGAGGAAAAATGCTTATAATGCTCTTGGATCATAGGGAGCAGAGTCCTGTGTTGGGCATTTACATACACCTGCTTTTCTTGCTGTGTTTGTATTGTTTGGACGTTTCTGAGCATGCCGTGTTGGTGACATGAAGCCCAGGTGAGGAAGGCCTTCCAGCCTTTCTCGGCCAACTGGCTTCTTTCATAGGTTAATCTCAATGTTCTGGTCTACAGCCCCGACTCTCATGCCACACAATAATGCCTGTTAAAGTAACTGCATGCATACACAGACCCTGGTACGGAGGACTGTACACAGATGTGTAGCTTATTGCTCTTCCCTGGTACCTGCATGTATGAAAAACAGATGAGCCCAATATGGGCTTTTCTAGGGGGGCCACCTGTGCAGGGAGAGGCCTGCCACCCTTGCTGTGAGGCTGGCTTCTGATAGCAGGAAGGTAAAGAGCCCTTCTGGGGCTGTGTCCCTGAGCACTCAGGAGAGAGAGGGACACTATGGCTCCTGATTACAGTTCTTAGCTGTAATCATCCAATTACACCCTTTTATGTTCTATTTTACAGCATCTGAAAGGGCCAGGGGTATCTAGATATCTAATAGCTACTTTAGCCTGGAGGTAAGCTGCTAAAAATAGTCACACTATCTGTGGGCGGGGTTCCAGGAAATGCTTGACTTTTGAGCAGTGCGGCATTCTGCCAATCAAGCTCTCCTCTCTATCACGTGACCAGGCTGCTTTCAGAGATCCCAGGGCTTGCATCTTGCTAGTACCGAGTGCCACAAAAGCACAGGACCTTAAAGGAATAGAGGCAATTAAAGCAGACCGGAAGGTGAATCCTGGTTGTGCAAAGGTACACTTTAAATCAAGTTAAAAATTGGGAACCACTCCCACACCATGACTGCAAAGAACCCTGTGTTTTTCTATGAAAGGGATTGTTTCTAGACCCCTCCTCCCCTTAAAGGGGATGTGTGCCGTTTCACCCCTCAAGCTGGAGATGCAAAGGACCCATGTTTTGTTTTTTCATAAAAACAAACAGAAGTAAACAGAAGTCTCTTCAGTAGAGAGATGGGTGCTCTTGACTGCCTTGTGGAATTCTAGAGCACAGAAGACACTCTAGAATTTTTGTGTTTCTCACAAAGGGCATAGACAAAGGTTGCTTAGGATGAATTTTCACTGTCAGAAATTTTGAATATGGCATTTTCCTTGAGTCTAAATGTTATATTAATAAATGGTGAGTATAATTTAATGCCACTGCTATTTTTTAATTTAAATTTAAGTCAGTTATTAAAAGGTCAAACTTTACCAATGCTTCTTAAGGAAGGATACTATAGAGATGAAATTCAATGTACACGTCTTCTAAAATTTAATACGTATCTTTAGTTAGTGTTGAGGAATAAAGGATTAAAATCCAAAGCTGAATTACTAATTTCCTTTTAACTTTATTGGAATAAATGAAAATATAACTGCCTAGCATTAAGATAAGGGCATAATTATTCACCTACTAGACACATAAATAAGGTGTGTGTGTGTGTGTGTGTGTGTGTGTGTGTGTGTGTTAATCTAATTGAACTATTAATGCAAACTTTACTAGAGACATTTTGGGAAGATTTTTTTTTTCATGCTCCACTTTTGACAAAACGAATTGTGAACTTAATTAAGGGCATACTTATGGAAGTAAATCTCCAGCAAATGTTTTGTCATGAAGAAATAAATACCTTTACATGTAGTAGACAGGACTATTTTGAAGAGGGAATTGATTCCACTTGTGCTTCGGGTTTGTTTCCAATTGTTTATTTCTCCAAAGATGGGGGTGGGATCCTGACAAAAATCTTTCAGTGGGCTGTTAATGAATCGCTTGTGGTCAGGTTCACAGACAAAAGCCCTTTATTGGCCGGAGTTGGGTCAGGTTTCCAGACTTTCTCTACCCTTTCTCATTTCACCAAGACAAAAACAAGGCAGAGGTGGGGTGTTTCCAGGCCGCCCAGCACTGCGAGGAGGCTTCTGAGTCTGAGCCTGCAATCAAGGAAGTTGCTTCAAGACTGGATCTGTTTCCTGGCTCACCAGGACTCTTGTGACACTGGAGTCCAATCTTTATTTGTTTAAGGCACACCACTCTTGCCTCATTTTTATGTCCTACTGGGGCAGAAAACCAAGTCACCAGTGCTGGGCCTCAGAACTGCTCTCTTTATGTGGTAGCTCTGACCTCAGTAGCCACGTGAGAGGCCACATCCTCCAACCTTCATTTATGCAGAATGATCATTGAAGAGATCTTTTTCTGCTGACTACTACGTCTATGGATGCCCCTACTCTCTCTCTCGTGTGTGTGTGTGTGTGTGTGTGTGTGTGTGTGTGTGTGTGTGTGGCATGTTATTAAAGTGGACTCCAAGCAATGATGAAAGGTCAGATGTCAAGCATTTGGCTGAGTCTTTTATGTTCCTTTTACATCCATTGTTCCCCCATAAAACTAAAATGTGACTACTCAAGTAGTTACAGGTCGTTGAAGTAGGATATTGAGCTTGTCTTACTCTGAAAGTATTGCAAAGAATCCTAGGAGAAATTCGAAAATTCTTTCACCTATTTACTTCTTAAATAAGGTTGAGTTTTTTTCTTTCATCCTTTACAGAAATAATTCACTTAGCAGTAATAAAACTTTATATATGTAAGCAGTGGCATGCATGTATATAAATACATAAAGTGGTATATATAGCACTAGCCTATGATTTCATGAAATTACTTTTTAAATGCTTGAAGGAGGAATATGGCCCCAAATCCTTTTGAGATGAAAAAGCATTGCTGTGATAGGTATCCAAGCAGCCAAAGTTGTCATGACTTTAATTTTGTATTTTAAATTATTGAGGAAAAAAAAAAAAACAGGAAACAAAGAAAGAAAAAGAAATCCTGACACTAATATTCGCACATTTTACCAGTCAGCCTAAGACCCTTGGTCAGACCCATGGTTCTTCCGATGGGAAAGGGGAGGTGATGGCCAGGCTGCCAGAGCCAGAGCTGGCCTCTTAGTGCTCTGACGTTGACTGTTCTTCTGCAGATATGATTCTGTCTCACTTTCCCTGCTTTCTGATCACTACATCTGTAAAAACACAAATAAACAAACTTTGCTGGAAACAGAAAACACGATCAAAAGTCACTTCTGCTCACATCTGGCCCTAAGAGACAGTGAATGTGTCGACTTGTGGCTAAGCTGCATTGACTATTTTGTTCCTAAGGAAAAGACAATAAAAATAAATAACAAAAATCACCAAAGTAGTCATGGCTAACAGGAAGGGACTGTATCTGCCTCTCACCTCCTTCTCCCATACAACTCTTCCTAAAAACAGCTGAGATTGTAACACCCCTAGATGAGTCTTAATCCCTATTGCCATTTTGACTGTATTTCAAAGCACCCAGATTGTGGAAGTACGTTCTGGGTGTATCATGAGGGCACTTCCAGAGAGGATTAAGAGAGAAGGGAAGACTCAGCTAAGCAACATGGGCCCAAAGAATAAAAGAAGTTGAAGAAGAAAGCCTGGGAGTACCAGCATTTATTTTTCTCTGCTTCTTGTTCAGTTATGACATGAACAACAATCCTTTCCCATGAACTCTCAATGCCATGATGCTCTCCCCAAGCGTTTGGTGCCGAGCAACCATGAACTGGACCATCTGAAATAGTGAGACCAAATAATTCTCCCTTAAGTTGTTCACATCAATCATTTTGTCACAGAGATGGGGAAAAAAAATCACTAGTATATTCTGTCTCAGATCTGAAAAAATTCAGAGTCAATTGGGCCTGCCAAACCTTCCCTAATCCAGCATCACTTTTCCTTTTCATCTCTATAAATCTCCATTCCTTCACCAACAGACATTCTTGACTTCAGACAACGTTCTCTACTACTCTGAGATTTCAAGCTATCACATCCTGTAGATGCAGCCTTTCAACCCTTTCTCATCCTTACAGCCTCTGTGTGCAGTGAGGTGGTGGAGAAGTCCTCTCTAGCTGATGCACTCTTTCTTACCTTTAATGTCAGGTACAAGTATTATTGTCACTATGGAGTCCCTTTCCCTTTCCTGAGTTGTCTCCTGAATCTTGTCTTCATTATTCATTTGGTCTTTTATATTTAGTCTTTTTATTAATCATTTTTTTGTCCATGGGCTCAATTTTCCTTCCCAAACTAGTCTGTAAAGTTCTTGAAAGATTGACTGTTTGGGGAGAATTGTTCATACAGCCATTCCTTTGTGCCAATAAAGCCATCTTGAATCAAAGGATGGAGTGAGCAACTGGCTGGCTGGAATTAGCATAGAGTCCTTGGATGACTGAAGAGGTCTGCTAGAAAGGACAGGAAGAGAGGACTTCCAGGGCTGGTGGTTGGGGGAAAATGTGGAGACAGGGTCAGCCAATCGACTTTCTCTGTCTTTGGATTTATCAGGTCCTTATCTCAATTTCTGACTCCTGAGTTTTTATTATACTGGAACAGTTTAGATGTTCATTACAATTGACTCCCAATGTTGCCTTTGTCTCCTATGAGCTCCCTAAGACTAGTTTAGGGCTTCCAAAACAAACAATCAAGAGATTTTACGTTGATATTCAAAATCAAGTTGCCTATCAATTTCAATATTCCTTGTTTTCTGCCCACAGTTGCCACCACATAAAATATACTCACTCAGTAAAGTATGAAATGTATAGAAATTCACAATCCTTTCATTATTTATTCTTAGATATCAACAGTCTTCCACATGTTTCAGAAAAAAAAAAAAACCCAGTGGTCAATGATAAGCAAATATATTAAAGTATCATTAATTTACTTAAAAAATATTAAATAGAATTTTAGTCTTTAGGCGGAGCATTTATAATAATTTAAATGCCTTTCCTTTACTCTCCCCAAAGCCTGTATTTTATTTAAGATTATATCATAGGGCTGGAGAGATGACTCAGTGGTTAAGAGCACTTACTGCTCTTGCAGAAGACCTGAGCTCAGTTGCCAAAAACCACATTGTGGTTCACAACCATCTGTAGCCCCAGTTACAGGAGATCGAACATCCTCTTCTGACCTCTGTTGGCCCCAAACACACCCATGGTACACACAGATACATGAAAACATAACATTCATACACATAACATGAAATAAATAAATCTAAAATTTTTTTAAAGTTTGTATTATAGTCAAAATATCCTTCCTTGTTATTCAAAATAAAAATGTACTCTCAAAATTTTATAGCACTAATTTCTAGGAAAAGTAACACAAAACCTAAGGAGTTTTAAGAAGAATCTTTAGTTAGATATGCCTGTTGGAAATAGTAACAATTTAAGCCTAAGCTTTGTATCATTGTAAATTTTTCACATGATAGAAGACCAGTTTTAAGGAAATCTGAAAGGTATCAAAATGTGGGAATTAGTTCTACACATAGATTATGCTTTGATATGATTCATTTTATTCATTCATTAACTTTTATGACCTATGAGGGGAAAATAGAAAACTATAATGAGAAACTAGAGGGGTTGAAATACACATGATTTTCCTGGTTTTTCCTCCAGGGAATTTCTAGTTGGGCACCCAGGGCCTTTAAAACTATCTTTCTATGAAATGTCTAATGAAGAGGATACCTCAGCTTCTACTGAGTGTCCTGGCTCCAATTTCCAGTTCTCCCAAACTCAGCTGTGTTTATTCCTCTTAGAGATGTAGGAAGAAGATCCCTGCAGAACTTTTCCTTTGGGGAGGGGTGGTTAAAGATTCCCTTTGAGTAATTTTCTCAGTGTTTCTTGATTGTCTTTACTTGCACATTAATTTTTAAATTTGAGACTTGCTTATTTTTATTTTATGTGCGTAGGTGTTTGCCTGCTTGAATGTCTGTGCATGACAGGCATGCAGTACCCACAGAGGCCAGGAGAAGGCAAAGGATCCCCTTGGAACTGGAATTGCAGACAGTTGTGAGCTGCCATGTGGGTGCTGGGAATCGAACTGGGATCCTGTGGAAGAGCAGCCATCGCTCTTAACTGCTGAGCCACCTCTCCAGCCCTGATGCATTCCTCCTTTTTCTTTGCTTTTTTAACAGTGGACTTCTAAAACTGAACTTTCACCCCCAAGTTCTCTCCCTTTGGTACCTGCAGCTATGCGTGGAGATTTCTGTACAGATACATCTTGAGACAAGCCTGGAAGATAGCACTTGTGGAAAAGTCTTTCAGGCTAATGGCCAACAGGAACTTGGAAACTACACACCTCATCCTTGAGTTTGTGGGTACCAGAACAGAGCACTGCAAATGTTAATGGCTTCAAAGATGAGAACTGGTTTCTGTGGAGAGAGAGAATTTCTAAATCCTACTACTTAGCATCCTACTAATTCTTCTTCTCTGATGTCACTGTCTGCAAACATCCTCCGCAATCCTCAGTGGTCCCTAAATCACCTAAAAAGGAGACAGTAAATTCTTCCAACTAGTGTATTAAGTTTCAGTTTTAAAGCTTGCTTTGCTAAGTGTTCTTATAAACACAGAACTCATGTGTTAGAGGCATTTATTCTAGATAAGTTTTTGGAGACCATTTAGCTTAGAACTAAATCACTTCTGGACAGCCATGAAGCAGTCTACTGCTGTTTATTTAGCTGCTGACTACAATGGGGGGAAATGGATTGTTCTGCTACTTGTCTGATCCTATAATCTGTGCAGATGGGTCCCCCTTCATCAGAGACTCTCCGATAAACTAGCCCAAGTCTTTCAAAGTGGTTTCACTCACCCTAGAAAGAGAACACAGAGAAATCTGAGTGTGTCTGAACTGTGCTGTCTCATCGACAAATTCACAGAACTGATTAACCTAACGAGACCTTGAAGATTCCAGTGGTGTGAAATTGTTCTATGCAGGAGTGCTTCCCAGAGTCTGATTTCGGTTTTCATTCAGCAAAACTGATATTATTTAGGACACATGTTGGTAAATGCTAGGGCAATCATTTGACTTTGGAAACACACACACACACACACACACACGTACCTACACATACACATACATACACACACACACACACACACACACACACATATACACAGAGAAACCTGAATCCTTTCTTCAGGATAAAGTTTGACTGAAACACATAGTCTATTTATTTATTTATTTATTTATTTATTTATTTATTTATTTATTTATATCTTGCTGTTTTTTTTAGTTTTTTAGAATAGACTCTTCCTAATTACTCAGACTGGTGCCAGATTCATTAAGTAACTGGATCTGGCCTCAAATGAGCAATCCTCCTGCCTCCACCTCCAGAGGACTGGTTGGTTGTGTGCTATCATGCTTAACTTTGAGTTTCTTAGAGACATAGAATAAGAGGCGGAAACTTCCCTCTGAGGGAGTGTAAAAGACATGGACATATAAGCTGGGGCTGAGTAATACCATGTTGCAGAATATGACATGCCCTAGGATCTTGTGTTCTAGTTTGCTTTCTATCGCTGTGATGAAACCCAAGATAAAAAGCAACTTGGGGAGAAAAGGGTTTATTTGGTTTATACATCCACATCATGGTCCCTCCTGGAAGGAATTCAGGGCAGAAACTGAAGCAGAAACCATGATGGAGCACTGCTTTCTGGGCTGCTCCTAGTCTCACATTCATCTCCCAGGACCATCTGTCCTGGAGTAGTGCTATGCAGGATGGACAGAGCCCTCTCTCATCAATCAGAAATCAAGAAAATGCCCCCTGAGACATGCCCATAGGTCAGCTGATGGAGAAAATTCATCATTTGTGATTTCCTGTTCCCAGATATGTCTAGGGTTTTTTTTTTAAATCATGTTAACAAAAGCCAACCAACGCATCTTACTATGTTACCAATGTCAACCATGTCACCAATGTCAACCAGTGACCAAAAAAAAAAAAAAAAAAAAAAAGGTAGGTCATTCCTTTGTGGTGTAGAAATGACCAAGAGCTCCTGATGTGCTTGGATTATTTATAAGCTTCCCAATTCTCAAGTGAGTATTGATTTTTAACATAAAATTTTTTACAAGAGCAAGCTATGTAGGAATTAAAAGAGGCCCACAAGATTTACCTATATATCTATATTTTTTGGTCATAGTTCATAATTCTGCTCTAAGTCAAATCCTTATTAACCCTCAAGTTGTTTATTTATCCAGTAAGAAACTGGCCAGAACCCTGAAGTACCAGAGTTGGGCCCTATTTCTCTGTTTTGGAGGGAGAAATGACAGTGAAGATTGTCCTTCCTTCGATGCTTTGTTTTCTCCTTGAGTTTGATGGTGTTTCCATTCCAGACGAGCCCCCTGACACTCAGTCTGCTTTTCTAGGTCATCAGAATCTAATCACTAGCCTAATTGTCTTGCCAGGGTAATATCCCTACACCCCAGAGGGTTTATTAGCAGAAAGAATGCAGGGTAGAAGGGCAGGACCCAAACATGCAAAGGATAGCCCTGTAATCTTGAACAAAAGACATATGAATTGTTGGTTTCATTTGATTCAGGCTTATGTTATGTAAAAATAAGGGCACACATTGAAAATAGCATCAATATATCTCATCACACCAAAAAAGAGAGAGGCCATAATAGAGACATTGGTCCATACTCAATGACTTCAAGGAATAGAATGATGGGTTCATAGGGAAAAGGGTACCTATGTGCAAGTAGGTGGAAAATGGACACTTAAGAGTGATCACCAGAGTCTAGGGAAGCAGGAATCCAAAAAAATGTCTCACCCAGAGGCTGTAAAAAGATGGTTTTGTGTTTCCAAGGTAACAACAAGCTTAAACATAAATCCCTCATGAAAAGGAATACATTGTAAGCATTAGAATTGCCATTGTCTATTTGGTACTTTTTAAGGATCTCTCCATTCATTGCCTCATTCAGTCCTCCACATCCCTCAGCATCTACACTAATTCATCCTACGTGACCCAGTGGAATCTTCAGTGCAGTAACCTAAACCATTCCTTCATGTTCATTTCCATCTCTTCCCCTGCCCAGTGTAACATCACAGGTCCCAGTCTTCCTAAGAAAATCTGACTCTTGTGCCTACAAAAACCACAGGCATCCCTTGTCAGAATCTAGGTACCAATTTTGCCTTCATAAGTTATAATTTCCATTTCACAGTTGAGAAGACCAGAACTCAGAGACATTTGATTTTTCTCTCAAAGTAACACATTTTCAAATACAATCAGAGGTTTGGCTGAGTCTAGGACTATCATCTGTCCCTTGCAGAACCTTGTGTATCTTTGAGAGTTCAACAAAAATAACTGGTGTAAGGCTTTACTTAATCCTTAGTGAGTACTTGTAAAGAATGTGCAAAGCTAGTTCAAATGAGGTGAGTATCTCTGTAATTTCTTAGGTCTCTACTGGAGACATCTCTAAGAAGTGAGAAATGAGGGTTTCCTTCATAGCCTAAAGTTGGAGTTAGCAGACCCTTAGAGCACAGCACGGTGAGAAGTGTCCATCTACTCTAACAGGGAGATCCCCTCATTCACTGTACTGTGAATATGCAGAAGTTAGGCTAGGGCTGAAGTCATATTCCACATCTGCCCTTCCTGTGCACCACAGACCAAAGAAGACCCAGCAAAACCTGTCTTGGGTACTTGTGAGATCTGAGGTCCTGTGTTAGGTGTGTCACTGATGGCTTGTGGGCTCTAGGGCTGGCCTTCTTCATACCTTTACACCCAACACCAACATAACACTCCACCTTCACTTTCCAAGGTGCCTACTGTGTTCGTTAATCAAGTCCCCATACAAGAAGCACTTCCAACCATGGTATGTAAGAGCACACGATGGTCCCACAGTGTGAAGTTACCTGCCACACATCATGTCACACTGTCAATGCAAATCACTTTACCCATCCTGATCTCTCATGTGTTCATATGGACCCCCTGGCGTCTTCACCATCTTTACTCTTACCTGCCATTCCATGAGTCTGGGCTACAGGGAGATGAGAGGTAAGTGACACCACATTAAAATATGCCCACGAGCCAAATAAATCAACATGGAAATCGTCTTGGGTCTACCCCTAGAAATCCAAGGGATGTCTCAGTTTCTCCTCAGTCTAATCTGGAGTCCTTAGTGATTAGAAACACTGCAGTAAGCCAAAGTTCTCCAAGTTCCTTGGACCCAGATTGCTAATGGGGTGACAATTCCCTTGTTCGACTTGAAGCTTGACTTTGATGTCATCCTAACCACACTTTACTAGAAATGTGAATCTTGACCCCAGGTAGGAACCGCGTCTAGAGATGGTTCTTACTTTTCTCAAAGTATCTAAACAGACCCCACCCAACACTCCACTGGAACTTGGAAGATTTAGAGTGTGTTATAGAGATGATATTCTTCTTGTTTCAAAAGAAAGGAAAAGAAAAAAAAAGAATACAGGTCTTAGAATCAAGGAGATTGACATGAAATCTAGATCTGTGGTATTTCCTGTGTTTTCTGAGTCCTATATTCCTTACATCCAAGCTAGGAATTCTGTGTGCCTTATAGACTGCTCATGCTTTCTAATACCAAAGGAAAGATTGTGGGAACTGTTGCAATGAAAAAAATGTATGTAATGCAAGCCTACTTACTCTCACCAATAATTAAAGAAACACTGATCCTAAAGCTTTTAAACATTTGAATACTAAAATTCTTGCATTCTAGAAATAATATAGGTACATCTTTATCTTCTAACTTAATCTATCTGTCACTTTGTATGGACCCTTGAACTAAAAGATTGTGACACACAGGAATATGACGATGCTCTCAAACTGTTCTTTCCACCTACTTTCTAGTGGGTACGGATGTGAATCCACATGGAAACAGGATGGTCCTGCATTCATGGTCCATGCATGACAATTTAAGATTAATCAGCAAAGTTTCAAATGAACAATTTCTTTTTTTTCTTTTTTTTCTTTTTTTTTTTTGGTTTTTTGAGACAGGGTTTCTCTGTGTAGCTTTGCGCCTTTCCTGGATCTCGCTCTGTAGACCAGGCTGGCCTTGAACTCACAAAGATCCGCCTGCCTCTGCCTCCCAAGCGCTGGGATTAAAGGCGTGCGCCACCACCGCCCGGCGAACAATTTCTTTTTACATTCTGAATTGAAGTTTGCCTCAGTCTCACAATTATGGAACAAAGAAAATGTTATCTACTCAAATGTAGGTGGGTGTGTATGCGTATACGCATATTCATACACACACACACACACACGCATATATATATAAATATAAACATATATGTATGAAGTTACCGTTCATATTAAAGTAGAGACCCTCATTGTAGTTTATCGGCTTTGAGCTTCACTTCAAAGTAGATGGCTATGCTGTAAAAATCTTACTTTTATTTACAAAGCTCATCTTATATAGTAAAAAACAATTACAGACATAAAGATGAAACAATGATCTTGCTGTTTAACTAAAATTTTGCTTGGAATATTTCCTGGGAGTAGTCATAAATATAAATATCATATTTTATGTAAATAAATATGATTATATATCAATACAATTAATTATGTTATAAGTAATAAATAATATCAGAGGCTAGCCAAATACCTTAATGTGTTTCAATTTCATAGACTACATTTTAAGGTACATTTTGGCATAAGATACTGTTTGCCATCTCTGTCCAGATAAGTCCTCTGGTACTTTTCCCCTTAATTAAAAAAAAAAATTTAACCAATGTGCCAGACATGGGCATAAGCACTGTACACTCCTGTACACACTCACTTTACAATGGAGGGTCATAAAAGAGATATTCAGACCAGAGATGATATGGCAAGAATGAATAAAAATATTTTAAAACACAAGTGGTCTTGGTTCAACTGTCAACACCTACATTTTATGAATATTCTCCCACATAAAGGGGAGTTGCATGGCTAATCAGTTCCAGATATAAATTCTAAGGAAGTGAGGTTTGTTGCTTCTGGGAGTCCGCAGAATTTGAATAGTTAAGATAAATTTTTTAAATTGAGAATTGAAAGGGGTCAAAATCCATAAGATTCCCACAGTTGCTTCTAGGAATACCTTTTAGTTGCTACAGTATAAACTGAATTTGAAACTATCCATTTCTCAGTAGACCCTAGACACTCCCCCACCCCGCCCCAAGAAAAGACACTGAGAAAAGATGGCAAAGTGTTCAGCTGCCTAGGAAATCTTTCTGAGAAGGAATCAGCAATCACAACTATTCTCCCAGCAGATGCCTTCTGTCAGAACAGGTCTAGAAACTCGCCCACTAATCATTGATGGAAATGTTTTCACTGAAGCATTGCAGGTGATGGAAACCGAAACACCCCAATCTTATCTAAATCTCAGAGAGCAGATTTTATTTTGTTCATGGGGAACCTCATATGAGCCACTCTACCTTATTTTGCATTTATTTGACATTTTCTCAACTCACAAGAGTTCTCTTTGATAAATTATATAGTTTGGAGTAATGGGTTTGTGTGAGCGTCCAGTGAAGGTGATGTAAAAAAAATCAGTGTGCTTCCTAGTGATCAAAAAGAGCTCTTCAAAGGGACAAGTGTGCCACTCAAAGGCCCACAGCTCATCCCAAACTCTTGCCTGTGTACAAGTGGTCAGAACCCA
>CABHPP010144598.1:13817-45330 GCA_902168425.1 Peromyscus attwateri | reverse complement strand
GTGAGTTCGAGGCCAGCCTGGGCTACCAAGTGAGCTCCAGGAAAGGCGCAAAGCTACACAGAGAAACCCTGTCTCGAAAAACCAAAAAAAAAAAAAAAAAAAAGAAAATCACCAGAAACCTTCAAATCTCCCTTCGACCACTACTGTTAAATTGTCAAGTTTCACTAGAGATGCTGAACCTATCTGTAAGATGTGGAAGTTTAGGTAAAATCCCATCCCTAACAGAATATTGTTCTGAAAGGGAGACTCCAAGAAACAAACCCATGTCTAGAACAGCAAGCTCTGAGTACCAGAGACAAGGCAAATGGGCACAGAGTTCTGAAAATGATTTCCTTATCAACATTTTATTTTCTAGTGCACTAAACAGCTTATCCCTTAGTCCATTATTTCACACGCCAAAGGCTACATTATTTACATTCTTTGTAGCTTAATTGAACATGACTCTTCTTTGAATCTTACAGTACTTGAAAAAAAAATATTTAGTTCCAGTTTATTGCAAAAGCTCTTTTGTTCCAGCCTTGACACAACCCCTGTGGTTTTCCATATCTTGATAAAATGTGGGCGAAAACTGCTCCAATCACTTTCACTCACAGCTATCTTTCTACTTCTGAAGTCATCAGCATCTTTGCCTCTTATATCTAGTCAATCTTTTCCTTACAGTATTTCATTTTTCTGACTGGAATATAATATATATATGCTTGAAATTGCCAAAGAATAAATTAATTAAATTTTTTTCTTTGTGGATGTATCATGAATCTCCAGTTATATTTCAAGGTCTTCAAGATTAGAGATAGTTGTCCAAATTATATAGACCTAAATACACTGTAGAGACTGTATGGTGGTGGGGGAGGGGGCTGGGGGTGTGTATGCAGAGCAGAGTAGAGAAAACATGAAAATATGCTAAGACTATTTTCCAAGTGCATCTCACTTCAAAGCCCCTGAGAGAACGCCAGCTGTTGCTAGAGAGGTCCCACCAAGCCCCGCAGTTCCACAACCCACGTATAAAATAAACACACAGACGCTTACATTATTTAAACTGCTTGGCCATTATCATTGTCTAGCTCTTACTCTTATATTTAGCCCATTTCTATTAATCTCTACTTTGCCACGTGGCTCGTGGCTTACCGGTACCTTACATCTTGCTTGTCCTGGTGGCGGCTCCAGGCAGTCTCTCCTCCACCTTCCTGTTCCCTCAATTCCCCTCTCTGTTAGTCCCGCCTATACTTCCTGTCTGGCTACTGGCCAATCAGTGCTTTATTAACATATTTGTCATACAGAACATCCCACAGCAGCCAGCCTGCCTAGAACTCCTTGGTGTGGGCTGGCTCAAGCCAGTGAGCCCAGTAAGACAGTACATTAGACTCTGAATGGGGACCTTAAATGTGTTTCATCTTTCACCTTGCAACTCACTAGCTCCAGTAGCACAATGACACTCTGATCTCCCTGACTCGCCACATTGGACCCTTCCTACCTACTCTGACATGGTTGTGGATGACTGCACAGGTGAGGGAATGGAGGAGAATTTGAAGCCTTCCTTCTCTCTCTTATGATGTGCATTGAATTCCATATCAACAGGACCATCATTTGCTTATCATCAAAGGGAGAGGTCAAGGATTAAGCTGTAGCTATGAACACTGATCATCGATTCCTACCATGGACCTAACACTGGTCAAACTTTCCAGACGACTAAGAAGAACAAAACAGCCAAGGTTCCTTTTCACAGGTAGCTTTCAGTCTGGTAGGCAGGGTTTTGCATAGCAGAAATTGAACAATAAACAGAAATAGTTAAAAAAAATTGTTGAAGGAAACTGAGGAGGAGCAGATCTGGGGGAGAAAGGGAGTGGGGAGGACTAGGAAGAATAGAGGGAGAGGAAACTGTAGTCGGGATGTAATGTTTGAGAGAAGAATAAAAATAAAGTTAATAATGTGAGCATGCTGTGCCGCAATCGTGGAGAACCAAACCATGTCTTTACACAACTTCAGAGTTCTTGAATAACAAATTCACAAGGTGCAGCAAGTTCTTTTTTTTTTTTAAATTGGGTTTCTCCCTTCTCTGTGAAGCCCTGTGTAGTGGGTAGTTGTTCCAGCTTTGACCTGGAAGTACTACCCCCATTGAGGCTTCAGTAACTGTCACGCCTACAAGGCGGGGCTGAGACAGGAGCCCTTAAGACCCGAGATCTGGATGTGCCTGCTCTCTTGGTTCCTGAATCCTGGACACTGGAGGTAGACCGAGCAGAGTTTTCCAGACAACACCACTGGACTGAGCTTCACCTTTCCTGGACCCTGTAACCTGTCCCTTTACTTGTAAGTTACCCCACAAAATAAACTTCCCTTTTAGCTATGTGGAGTTGCCTTAATACTACAACCAATAGCCCTGGCTGTCCTGGAACTCACTCAGGCTGGCCTTGAACTCAGAGTTCTGCCTCTGCCTCCCAAGTTCTGGTATTAAAGGCACCACCACCACCCAGGTGAGTTGCAGCAATTTCAATGCAACAATTTGCTAAATTATACCACCTGCCTTGGTAATCTAACTAAGACAAATATGAGTTCTTTTATTTCAACCTTTTTAAAAATAATTTATTTAAATTTATTTTATGTGCATTGGTGTAAAGGTGTGTCAGGTCCTCTGGAACTGGAGCTACAGACAGTTGTGAGCTGCTATGTCGGTGCTGGGAATTGAACCTAAGTCTTCTGTAAGATCAGCCAGTGCTCTTAACCACTGAGCCATCTCTCCAGCCTCTTTTTGTTTCAGTTTTAATTACTAGTATCATGTGGGTTACAGAATACATATAAGCCAAAAAGGCTATAGCAGAGTTCAAGAGGTTCAGTAGTGGCTGAGAGAGAAATTCAGATAGAGTCTGTATTCATAAGATAACAAACCAGACCCATGAGGTGGTTGCTGTAGAGACCAGGAATGAGAGAATCAGTTTGAGAATGAAGATGTCGTGAGCTGCAGAGATGTAAGGGTGGAACTGAGTCAGAACAGGAAACAGTGGGTTCAGATCTAGTTGGGTAAGACGGTACCAAGGCAGAAGGGGAAAGGCTGAGCAGCAGTGAGGGCATGCGCTAAGCTGAAGCCCAAGGACAGTCAGGGGTTCTCTGCTTGTGAGTCTTCAACACACACACCAGGTACGAGATGATAAATTGATGTGGGGCCACTGCCATTTCAGCGCCAGGTGTTGGTTATTTTGTAAGATCCATGAACTGGTGTGTCTGGTAAGTTCTTAGGCTTAGTTTCTTTGGTATGATTTTAATATAGCCATATGTTACTACAGTCTTAATTTAAAGACCACATTTGGTCCCCAGCACCCACATGGTAGCTCACAACCTCCTGTAACTCCAGTTCCAGGGAACCCAATGCCCCTTCCTGACCTTCCCTGGCTCCTGCATGCACACAGTGCACATATGTACTCTCAGTCACATACACCTACATACAATAAATAAATTTAAAAAATAAACTGGCGCCTCTCGGGGCAGGGCATAACAATAGAAACATAGCAGTGTTCTCTTGTACAGTCAGTAGAACATAGCTGTGACTATAGCTGAATGTGTGATAGATGAGGTTTTTGAGGATTGCTCTAATCCCAAAAGAAGCCTCGGCAGTCTTAAGAGGAAGTGACTGAGCGACTCTAGTCACTGTCAATCTTTGATAGCTCATGCTAAGTTACCCTGCTCTTCTGAAAAACACTCTGCCCTCCCACTTAGCTTGCTTTGGGTTGAAATCTATCATTCTCATATCATGTTTTTAAAAAGACTACAAAGGGATATTGCAATTCTTTTCCAATGGGTAACACCTTAACTCCACCAACATTTAGTGAAGTAGCAAACTGTCTGTGGTAGTGTTGTCAGACCATGCTTCTCCCATTGACTTCCAGGTTTCCTATTTTAGGGGCCTTCAAAGGCTCTTCAAGGTCAAATACTGAAGCATAGCTTTAAATCAGTTGTAGCAGCTTTCAACACAGCGTTAATACTATTCACTTTGAACTTTGAGTGTCAAAGACAATATGATCCATGGTGCTTAGGTGTTCAAAGCACTCTGAAATTAGTGAGATAACATTTTGTACATGAATTCTTTTTGAAAGGATGATTCATAAGTATTTAGAAAAGAGAGTGTTGAAAACCATTACAAACTGAGTTTCTTAGTGGAAAAGGATTTTAAATTCTCACGCTTTTTATAACATAAAGTTTTATTTACTTTAATATGTATTAACTGCAGCTATTACAACATGTGAAGTCAAGAATTTGTGAGGAAATATTAGGGTAGGCTTTAGAAAATTCACACAAGATAATAAGCAGAAACGTATATGCATATATAAATGTAAACATGTGTGTATGCATGTATACACACCATTTAAACACCTGCCAAACTGTGGACAGTATTTACTTCTAAATAGTAAGTCCAACGGGCTTTATCAGATAGGCAAATTAGTATAAATTTCAATAAAAAGTATTTACTTAGGAAAATGTGGCCTTTATGGATAGGGTGTTGGTTGGTGAGTGGAAAAAGCTTAGTCCTATTTGCAACCTCCCTGCTGGCCCTAATTCTGAATGATGACTCCTTGTATGGGATGATTCTCCCTTAGAGCATCACAGAATGTCAGACCCAGAAAGAAGCACACAAATCAGCCAGGCTGGCAAATATGTTCACCCGTTGCACACACTCTGTTTTGTTGGGTAAGCTGTTGCTGTGTCTCACTGAGTGAGCTTGGCTCCAAGGCTGTGCTCCCTTTGGGAAGGGCTCCAAGTGAGTGTAGGCACAATTCAGCCCAAAGGAAATCATCCTCCTCTCCTCTCAGCTTTACCCTATGGGAGATGTGGGCTCTGCTGCTGGCAGGCTGGGAACAAGATGGAGTTGTTTCTAAAGGGCAAACATGGCTGGCTGTTCTCTTCCTCTCTACCAGAACACCCTACTTTTCATTTATTTCTCAGAATCTGGCCGTCAGCTCATGGAGCAAAGGCATCTGCTCTTATTTAAAAATGAGTTACATAGTATTAGATTCAGCGTTTAAACAGAAAGAAGGAAGAAAAAATTTACATTGGGGGAAAGGCCTTTGTTTAATCAGATCAAGTCTGTGTCACAGGCTGAAAAATGCCAGGAAATTCCAAGCGAAAGGCAGATACTTCATCTACAACTCATTCCATCAGGCTTATTTTCTTCTTTCATCTGTCTGCAAACAGTGGATAAACACCAGAAAAACCTTGTTTTTTTTTTTTGGTCATGTCAATTCATGTCATAACCTTGGCATAGCTTTCTCTTTTAATTTAATAAGAATATGAGATTAAACTGATCCCGTTCTCCTATTTCTCATTCGTGCTGAACAAGCACTTTTGGCACTCACAATTCAAATCCCTGGCACGTTGCACTGTGCCTTAGTACGTTTGGCTACGAAGGAAAGTGTCTTGACCTGCCATCTATCTCTGAAGCCTGAGAAAGAAATCATTTCAACATTCTTGCTCTTAGCCCGTGTATATAAATCTATACTAAATGACCCATCTGCTGCTCTAAAGTTAACACAAAACCATGGAACAAAAAGGGGCTTTGGGGGGGGGGAGGAAAAATAACAAAGACCCACAAGAAAAAGGTGCTAAATCTCCTGCTTTGTGGTCAGCCGCGGGCGCTGAGTTTTAAAAGTGAGATGAAGAATGTCTGTAACCCCCCTTTGAATGTGGACCACGTTCATTTTTCAATCTGAGTGCTCTGAATTTCTGTACATTTTTGGAGCTGTACATAATGAAAACAGGGCGCCTGCCCCAGACAGCACAGCTCACCTCATTGAGAACTTGAAAAAAACATGATCACTTGGAGCAACTGAGAACAAAGGGAGAAAAATGAAACTAACAGGGAGATAGTCTTTCCCTATTATGATTGTCAGTCATTTCCAAAGAACAGACCCATCAGAGAATTTGAGAGAATTACAGCCTTAGTGAGATAGAATATTCTCTGTAACTGACCCTACTCCAAGATCAGCTTTCCATCAATCAGTAAGGATTTACTGAGGACCAATGTTCTTCACCT
Source organism: Peromyscus attwateri (assembly GCA_902168425.1). Classification (NCBI taxonomy): domain Eukaryota; kingdom Metazoa; phylum Chordata; class Mammalia; order Rodentia; family Cricetidae; genus Peromyscus; species Peromyscus attwateri. The sequence goes on along the minus strand of CABHPP010144598.1, from coordinate 39,314 downwards.
ACTACAAAGGTAACTTACAGATGATGCTTGCAGTGTGCTTCCCAACTAATTTTAATGTGGTTTCATGGGATACAGAACATGAGATAGTACCAGGACTTAGAAGAAATCTGACATAGAAACTGGCCAAAGTAATTCAGCATCTGTTCCTAATGTGGAGATATCCATGTCTGAGCTACATGGAGTGGGTTTTGAATATCACCTTACTTATTTTTTCAACAGTATTTCCCAAATGCTCATCCTGTGTCTGTCTCTGTGGTGGACACTGGTGATGAAGTAGAATGGATTGGGAGAGAGAGATCTTAGGAAATCTACAGGATAGTGTGTGACACATTATAGCCACCACACAGATCTGCAACAAGCCCCACAGTGTCGTAACATTGAGGCAATCACACATAGTGACAGTATATGGATACAATTTGAACATGTCCCCTAAAATTTCAAGCGTAGAGATTGGCTCCTAGTTTGGTGGGACAGAGCTAATGCAGAACTTTAAGAGATAGATCCTGGTGGGAGATTCTGAGATCAAGAGATTGTACTCTAAGCAAAGATTGTGTCTTGAAATATCATTGCTCTTTCTTGCATGTGGCTCTTGCCATCTCCCAGAAGGCTCGTCTAAGATCCAGCACTACATGTTGTTTCTGGATGTGCCACCTCCAAAACAGTAAGCCAGGCAACAGTGATGACTAATATTGATTGTCCACTCAGCAGGACCTAGGATCCCCAAAGGGATGCCTGGAAGGGATTATCTAGATTAGATTAAACGATGTGGGAAGACCCACTCTAGATGTGGGTGGAACCATTCCCTGAGCTTTAGCTCTGGACTGCATGAAAAGGAGAACACAGACATCCATCACTTGCCCCGTCCTGGCTACAGGTGCAGTGTGATACTGCCTGCTGCTGCTGTGACTTCCCAGAAGGACAGACTATCTCTTTGAACTGTGACCCAAAATAAACTCTTTCTTTCTTTTTTAAGCTCCTTCACTCAGAGTATTTTTTATTATGAAAAAATAAGAAAATCAACTAATATAGTAAGTAAATCTATTTTCTTTATAAATGTAGCTTCTCTTGAGTATTTTTTATAGTAATGAGAAATGATTTAATACAAAGGTGTTTAAGAGGATATAACAAGGATCAAATTGGAGCAAGAAGCAGGGTATCTGTAGGGAGGAAAAGGGAAATGTCACCAGATTCCTTAGATCACTGGTTCTCAACCTTCTAAATGCTGAGACCCTTTAAGACAGTTCCTCATGTTATGGTGACCCCCCCCCATGATAAAATTATTTTTTGTTGCTACTTCATAACTGTAATTTTGCTGCTATTATGAATTGTAATGTAAGTATTTGGGGAGATAGAAGTTTGTTGAAGGGGTTGTGACCCATAGGTTGAGAACTGTTGTGTCAGATGCTCATGGGGCAGAGTATGTATGACATACAGGCCTGCCTCCCCCACCACCCAAAAAAGTACAACACATGAGGTTGAAAGTGTCTTGACCAGGTATCCACCTTTTAAAGTTCAGTCTTCTCATTAACAGTAAATACCATGGGTTTGCTTTAGAAAATAGGCACCTAACTTTTGTCCCCAAATAGCAGACTGTCCTTAGAAAATGTACAGAAACCATTCCAATCCTGTCTTCTGAAGAATGTGTGAACACAACAGAGAGAAATGCATCACATATTTACAGTGCCATGACAGGACACACTAAAGGGACAGTATGATGGCTGCCTGGGAGATAATGAATCGTGGAGTTCTTGGGGGTCAACATCTTTCTGTGTTTAAATTCAACACAGTATTAGATGTACAAGGCAGAATGTTCAAAAGTTCATATGGCTAAATACACAAATGAGCTTGTTTGTTTTGGATCATTCAATGTCCGAGAGGGAATTATTCACTCAAGTGTTAATAAATTAGAATTCTTCTTTTTGGCAACTGAAAAAATTTTCTTAAGGAAATAAAAGAGATAATCTACTCAGTTTGGATTGGCTCATGCATTTTTTTCCAAAGCTGGCTCAAAACTCAAATCTCCAAGAGTAAAAGAATGTTCTTTATGAATGTGTCTCTTACTCTGCTGATTTATAGTATGTGCAAAAACAAATCCTGAGATGCTGGGAACTAAAGCATGAAAAGAACAAGAATTTACCTGCAGACTCTAACCAAGTAAAGACAAACCGTGAGATTTTTCCTCCATCATGAAATACCTTTTAACGACATGACAACCTATTCCTTTCAAAATGTCACGTCTGTATAGATTTTTCTCTCATTAAACGTGTATCTTTTTCCTTTTGCATTCTCTGCAGAGAACTATGTTTCCAATGACTTCAAAATTCTGAAAACAATGAAAGTTTTGCCAATTCTTACATAGAAACAAAACAAAATTTTCCTGTTAGTGACCACACACACACACACACACACACACACACACACACACTCGCGCACACACGCACAATCTCCTAAAAGGTGATATAAGATCAATTCAAATTAAAACTTTTCTTAGTCAAAACAAAACAAAAACAAACAAAAAAACCAAAGGATTATTCATTTGGCTCTCCAGTCCCCTAAGCCATTCTTATCCTGCTTTACTTCTGGATTATCCAGACATTTCTCTAAAAAAAAAAAAAAAAAAAAAAAAAAAAAAATGCATTTTAAATTTAATTTGTTCTACTTTCTTTGATGAGTTTATTTCAAAGTAGAAGAAATAGCTGTGATTTCTTTGTTCACTTGGTGGACGTAGTTCACTCACTGTATGAAATGTCACAACTGTCCCACAGACAGCATTTCCTGGAATCTGTTGCTGTCTAGTTTTCTTAGCACAGGCTTTCTTTTAATGAACATCAACTAATGCTTTCACATTCATTTACAATTCCTCATGCTGACAGAGGGACAAAACCATAAAACCCAACCTCTAGCATCTTCAGAGCTGCTTCCCCTCTTACATTCTCTGTAACTTAACAGGAAACAGTGTCTTCTCCCTCACGTAAGGGCTTTGGACAAAGCACTTCAGACCCTGGTACGTAATGGGCACTCGAAATGTGAGTTCCTTTCATCTCTTTGTGTATCTTGCTGCATAATTGATGAGTTATTGGTATATGACGTAGTCATTCTAGTTCGGAACAATCACAAGTGATTTTCTCGTTAAAGTATGGTCAGCGCATTTCAGTGAGTGTAGATTGCAGGTTTGAATGCATTCCCACTCCAGCCTTTTACATTTGTGTTGTCTAGGTCTAGTTTTCTGACTATGTATGCTTTTGTGTATCTATCATCCTAATTGCCCCAACATTTTGTGTCTATTTGGACATAAAGCAATGGATGTCTTTACGTCACACTAACTAATGTGAGGAGAATTCTGAGGGGAAAAGTGAGATAATTATACTGAAAAATGGACTGGAGTCAGAAATTTCACCTTAAAAATAAGATAACTGTGTCTAGGCAAGGGGAGACAGCTTCCTGACAATAGATGTACCACAATAATAAAAGATAGGCTCTATGGTCCTAATCAGAACATATCTCACTATTAACAGATGCAGTAAAAACACACTGAGCTCCCAAAATACGGCACCGATTTTCCTTTTGGCATGTGGCACTCAAGTAAGGCTTATGGGAAATAGATGCTATTTATATCTACTTTGCTTGTCATCACTGTGACAAATGTCTGAGGGGAATACTTTAAAGAGAGGGAAGGTTTGTTTTGGCTCACAGTTAAAGAGTTCTCATTCATGGTCTTCGGTATTATTGCTCGGTCTGTTTTAAGTACCACTTCGTAGTAAAGATGTTCCAGTCATTGGATTTTACTTAGTTCTCTGTAAACTGTGCCCAGGAAATGGAGAGAATGAGACAAAGGGGCCTAAGGACAGGATGTATACTGTACACTCAAGGACATATTACCGATGACCTACTATATCCAGCTTGACATCTCTGAACATTTCCATCACCTCCCAGTAATACTATTAAATTATGGACCCATCCATGGATTTATCCATGGACTAGGTCAGACTAGTCAAGATCCAGCGACCTCTTAATGACTGGATCCACCAGCTGGGGATCACACCTTCAACACATTGGATGACACTATATATCCAAACCAAAATAGCCTATAAAATTTATAATTATTGGTTGCAGGGATAGAAATATACCAAACATCTAAAACAAGTCTTGCACATTTTTTTTTTGCTTGCAAAGTAACTGCTATAAGTATTTATATATTCCAGGATAATTTTTTATAAAGAAACAATGATGGTAGTTTCAAATGCCTGTGTTATATATGAACACTTATATGTGACAAGATCCAAGAAGGAAAAGAAATGGTTTTCACAGCCTACCAAAAATACTGAGACCTTTGGACCAACAGATCTTCAGATGCAGTTCAACCTTGAGACAGCTTGATGTCTTCACCAGTCCTTCAACTTTCCATGGTGTTGTAAGGATGGCACCATAACTACATTTTATACATGAAGAGCTGACTCTTGGGTAGTAATAAAGGAGATGTGTATCCTTTACTTTTGTCTTTCTATCTGTGGGATACTTTTACAAAAGGAAAAAAATGTAAACACAAGTGCACTTTTAATCCTCTCTGTTGAATTTTTAAATTAATAGTTCACTCTTCTCTCCCTGAGAACACAGGTACGCAGCACTCTGAGTTAATCACAGCAGCGGAGTTCCACAGGGAAGTATGGTTACACCTCCGCTCACCTCCCTTGTGATTATACTCAGCTGGGCCTCTGGAAGCTAAGGCAGTACCATGAGAGTACAATACAGGCTGGGTGACACCGCACTCACAGAGTGAAGGGAAAGGAAGCCCAAACCAGCTGCTTTCGTTTATATAAATCCTTACCTTGTTGAATACTAGGAAATTTGAAACATCAGAGACACTGAAGCGTGCATTACACCTCTTCTTGTACATCACATAGCACACTACTGAACCCTTTCTCCACTCCCTCACCTTGAGGCAACTACTCCCTTACGGTGTTTCATGGAATCAAAGAAATTCACCAAAGTCAACTCATCGGATTTTACTATTACTTCTCTGTAAATTGAGTATGATCAATTGCCCTCATCAAACATTTTTTTTTTGCTCATTAGTTTATTTAACTAGCATGTTTTAATGACTACTACTGATTAGGCATCTAGTTATTGGTGCTTATATAAATGGCTTGAAATATTATCTTTTCCCAAACTCTATGGATGTTAGCAAGAGTAACAGCCTTATTTCAAAGTTATGAGCATTATCGGTTGCTGACAAATGTGTTAGCAGTACACATTTGGACAGAAGCACTTCCTAGAGGATTCATTTATTCCTCCTGCAGGTAATTCCAGCCATGAGAACTTGCTTGTGCACTCACTGATGTCTTCTCAAGTGTGAATTTCTGCATTGAGAACATATTTCTCAGACCATCTGAATGTGCTTGTCCTAAGGTGTTTGTCTCAAGTATGTTAATACTTTCTATAAGGAGACATTCTCAGAGTCAAATTCCAGGAGCATATATTCTCCAAAGCACTCTATGCATCACCTTTATGTAATCTGTTTTGGGAAGGAAAAGTGGTTGAAAAAGTAAAATGATTCCTTCCATCAAAGCATCATGGTGTTGAGGGAGAGGCAGACTCTAACACACGCAGGCATTTACAGAGGCCGTAAATGAAGAGGGGGTGCAGAGCAGTGCTGGGGATGAATTAGGAATGTAAATGTCCCACTATCAAGGACCAAACAGAATGCCAGTGTCCTCACCGAGGCCACTCTCTTCACTGTTCTTTCCCAGTGTTTTGTCAGTTGAGAAACTCTCAGTTCTGTATCACTCTTGGAGGAATTAGGTGAGGACCTTCCGAGACCACATCCCTGAGAATTACCGCAGATATTTGCTCAAAAGATGGCTTTCTGCTCTACTTCAAACACAAAGGGTCACTTGGGATCCTCAAGCAGCATTTTAACAGGCTCTCTAAGGAAAACATTTACAAACTGCTCTGAGGAGGAAGCAGCAGCCTGGAAATCCCAAAGTCCTGACTTCCCCCCTCTCTAAAATGAGGAGATGGAGCAAACAATGTCACATACCCCATGATGCCACACTAAGTGGATTTTGCTAAAGGGCTTTCTTTCAGATGTATTTTTTTCAATTTTTTTCCAGTGTCTAATTCTTTAAGTCTTTTATTCTCCCCCGCCATGTCTCTTCATGTATGCATATACGAAACAGAATAAGTTTCGTTTTTTCATACTGGGACAACCACATATGAAATGGAATTAAGGACTGTGGAAGCACAGACTGTGATGTAAGAGCTGGTCTTCAGAAATTCACTTGGCTAAAATGAAAGATCACCCGTTTCAAATGTGAATCAGGAAGAGTTTACGTTCAAACTCTGTCAACATTAACTCAATCCTCTAGGGCACATACTTTATTTGCCTTTTTCTAAAATGTAGATGTTAAGCGTTTAATTAATAAATAAGAGATGTACTTAGGACAGGTATTTTAAGATGTCTAATTAGAATTAGCCCTGATCTTGCTACGCTACAAGCCCAAACATTGCACCAGACTGGATACTCAACCTAAACAATTGAAGGTTTCCTGAGTGAGTGTGTATTAATTGAGCCGTAGCATTATCCCTTTTCATTTCTCTTGTCAAAGGTACTGAGGATGCAAAGCAGAAGTGCTTGGCAGGTGGCCACGCCGTGAAGCAGCGGGATGCCTTTGGCTGATTTATTCTACACATCGCCAGACTTCTGCCGTTTGGCTAGTCCGTATGTTTCTTTCTCAATCCTTCTCTTTTATAAAAACATGGTTTATTCTCAGCAGAATTATGATTCATAGCTATAATTAGCATCATGTTAGTTATTGATAATTACATTGAAACATGGATTTATAAAATATTTCTCAAACACATGGAATATTTTCAGGATTCCCTGAAGATCTCATCACATACAGTCATCTCTAATGGAAAGGTGATTAGGTTGGTATTGATCTGATTTTATTGCCAGTGTGTATGCCGTAAAGCACATGTCTGCAAAGCATGTAAAATCATATTTTATGTAAGTACAAGTTATATAACATATACACATATAACTACAAAAGAGTTGAAAATTTCTTTTCTTCCTCTAAAGTAATCGAATTTAAGTCAATTAGATATTTTCTATCACAAAAACGTGCTTTAACTAATAGGGCTCTATGTTGAATTCCCAAACTGAATTCTTAAGTCTTTTTTTAAAAAAATCATGTACATTTTAAAAATTTAAAATCCTGCTCTGAGACCTGAGCAAAAAAGCCCTTTCCATGAGGCCCATATTCTAAACAACCCTGGATATGATGTGACAGCCAAAGAATAATTCATTAAGGAAAACCCAGGAAGCTGTGCTGCTTAAGGTGCACTGCTCAGGGCAGGAGCCTGAGCAGTCCCTGAAGCCACAGCTGTCTGTCTCCCAGCACTTCCCACTCTGTCCCATGTCCTCAAGACAAAAATAAGGGCAGGATGCATTTCAGTGGTAGGGCATTTGCTTGGCATTCGTGAGGTCTTGAGTTTTAAAGAAAGGCAATCATGGTTTGTTATACATTTGACAGCCAGCTGGTGGCACTTTGTGGGGGGATTGTGGAACCTTTTGGTTTAACTGGCAGAAGAGGGCCACTGGGTTGAGCTAAGAATGGTGTTGCTAGACAAGAGTCCATCCTGAGCTCTCTTCATCCTGGCTGCCTAAGAGATGCAATGAACTGACTCACACTCCAGCCATCATGGAACCATCTTACCATGGACCCTGTCCTTCCACCATGCCTACCCCAGCAAAATGAACACAGTCCCTACCCAACAGACAATAAACTTCACCTCCTTAGTCAGTTTTTATCCATTACATGATCACAAGAAAAGTTAAGTAACAGCAACAGCGTTAATGCTGTGCATGTGCCATTGACTAATTTGCTGCTACAATGCCCAGCTGCTGATGGGATAATTTCATGTTTCTTCACTGTTGGGACAGTGAAGCCAATGTCAAGATGGCAAAATTTGGTGAACAGTGAGGGCCACTTTATTGTATCCTTCAAGGAGGTTATGCTATTTCTACACAAGAGAGAAGGCAAAAAAAAGCAAGCCACCCAAATGCTAATAGAAGTTCTTTTCTACAGGTCATCAACCTTAATACCATTCAGGAGCTAGAAACCCATAGTCTTGCCAACTCTTTTAAAATTTGTTATTAGGTTTCTTTATTTTATTTCATGCATATGAGTGTTTGGCCTGCATGTATATATAGCACCATATACATGACCATGCCCACAGAGGTCAGAAGAAAACATCAGATCTCCTGGAGCTGGACTTACAGATGATTGTGAACCACCATGTGGGTGCTGGGAACCAAACCCAGATCCTCTGGAAGAACAAGTGCTCTTAACCACTGAGCCATCTGTCCAGCCCTCCATATATTTTTAAAGAAGCATTCTTAATTTCAATTATCTGTATATCTTTGCATGAGTGTGGGTATGTGTGGGATGGGCACATGAGTAGAGAGAGCACAGTCCCAATGGACGCCAATGGAGGATGTCAGATTCACTGGTAGAGCAGTTACAGGTGATATGGGTGATGGGAACCAAACTGTAGCTCTCAGCAAGAGCATCAAGCACTCCTAAGTGCTCAGCAGTCTCTCCAGGCCTGGAGAGTGTTCAATTATTTTTTCTATGTTTGTAATTCTAAAGATAGAAAGACATGGCCATATGGAACTCAAAAGCTGTATGCTGGCCAGTAATATTCTTAAAACAAAACTCAATATCTTTATAATATTTGGTAATAGTTGGTCCAATTCATTTCCTTAACATAATGTGTTTTTTAAGATCATGAAATCTGCATGTAGATCAAAGGTCTATTCTCACAGAATTTTTATTTAAGCATCTATTTTGTTGCCCCTGATACCACTTTCAGAAACATAACAAGAGTCCATTACCTAGTGAATAAAACTCCCATTGACATATTCAACCTGTGAAGGGAACATCATTTCTGTGTATTATGATGTACCTTATTTATGCATAGTGATATTTTCCTCAGCTCTCTTTTTCATAGCAGTTATGGGACATAAGGTTAGTAGGGATAGAGACTTGAAGGTCAGATTGACAAGAGTCAAAGTGCAGCATCTCCACATAATGGAATTTTTGCAATGATCTTCCACTGTTTCTTTTAAAAAGAAGAGCAATGATCTGCAATGACAAAATCCAATAATGCATTTCAACAGAGAAAAATCAATAGACCACATCAAGTGGAAGCATTTTCTATAGAAATCAAGGGAAATCTTGAAGAAAAAAATAGAAATCTCTGTAAGGTATATTTCATTATTAAACATGAAGGTAGTTACCTAAAAAAAGAGACATGATTGTTTTAACAAGATGATAAAAACACACAGATACATATATATGAAACAGGTGGAGAAGAGTTGATTATGCAAAAATGCAAAAATAATTCAGTATGGTTATTCAGTCAGTCCAAGAGATTATTTTCCTTGGATACTGTGACATCAAAAAGCAATGTGAATGGCACTATTTTGTGGACTTCATATCTCTATATATTACTTTGGAACATTATGGAAGGAAAAGTTTCAAATGGTAGTCTTTTTACACTTTTGCAGTTCTCTGTCTTTGGGCCTCCTCTATTTCAGGGTTCCTGGTGGAGACCTCTGACAACAGCCAGAAACAAGTTGTTCTCTCTTCTGTGTTTGCCACTCTGCCTACTCCTTAGTCCCCAGTGGTTCTGGGGCTGCTGGTTGCCAGAAAGCAATAATCAAGTTTTGTTGATATAATGTTGGAAAGAATAAACAATTGTGTAGATGAACAGTGGAGTTTGATAAAACTTCAAATGACATTTGAGAAGAAGTAGTAGAATTATATCATCTCCATCTTGGAAACTTGAACATCTTATACCATTCAGTGGATGTCGCCATGTGTCTATAGCACAGAGAACATTACTAGATGCTTTCTGTCATTATCATTCATTATTTATTGTCACCATCATCATTATTTTAAAATACCCTTCAAATGACAGTAAAAAATTTCTGTAAGTGAAGTATGTTTTGTGCTTATATACACCATCTTACTATGGCCTTGCTCAGCTCCCCAGTCTCTGTGAACACTATCGAAGGAGTTCAAAAGAGACATGGAGCACAGTGTAGGACTCAGGAGGAATTTATTACAGAGTAACATAAGACACCCTCAAGACTGAGAATGTGCAACAACTTAAGGGGCCATGGCAAAGGAAAATGCTCTTGTGGTTAGAATGGCATGGAGATCACTGTGAAGAAAAATGTTCTCATGTAGAGAGTGGGCAAAAGCCAGAGAGACTTCTGGTCGACCCACGTGTACGGTTGGGCTTTATAGGACATCCTAAAGTCTCTAGCAGACAGCTTTCTTGAGGCTGTTTTCCTGCCCAAGTGCTTGAAAGCCTCAGTTGGATGAACTCTTAGGGAGGGGGCAATGGTATGTCATTTTTCTTCACCTGAAAGCCTCTGCCAGATTGTGACCCCACAATCTAGAATGTCAGTTTCTATCCGGGGCCACAGACAGAGCTCAGATCCCATTCTTTTGACCAAAATTATACAAAGTAGAAAAATTGCAAAGAGTTTTCAAAAGAAAGTAAAAATAAATCTGTAAAAATAACCATTTGGGGAGTGATGAGATGTCCCAGTGGGCAAAGACACTTGCAACCAAGCCTGAAAACTTGAGTTCAGGCCTTGAGATCCATGTGGGAAAGAAAGAGCCAGCTCCTACAAGTTGTCCTCTGACCTCCACACACGTCATAGCACTCCCAGGTCCACCCTTCTACACAACTAATTAACCAGCTGATCAATAAGTAAAATGCGTAAAAATTATTTTCATAATATAGCTATGCTTTCCTAGGAGGAACTAGCCTTCCCTTAGAGGTCTTCCATAGCACTCTGACCTCCCTCCTTTTATGTGGTTTTAAATCTTAAGGAGGGCTAATAGTGATGCTTGCTCCCTTCTCTCATTGTCTCTGTTTTTCATTACAAAATTGGTGTGTCACCAGGGACACAGGAGATGGGACTGGAAGTTTGTTATGAGGGAGAGATCTATCTCTAGTACCTTCGGTGGTGATCTTTAGCATGTATATTTCTCACCAGCTATCTAATACTACCATGAATTCCTAAAGCAAATCTATCCTTAAGTTTGCTTTTTTCGGAAATTAGTATAATGTTCCACAGTTTACTAATAATACCATTTAGTTACATCTCTGATATACACACGTGGGTAGAAGGCTCTTTAGAAAAGATAATTGAAAAGAAAAGCCTTTTAACTTACCTTCATAATATCAAAAAAATCCCTTCAAATATTCATATTTATCCTCTAAGTAAAATCTGATGTTTATTCGTGGAGCTTGCCATCTCAGTTTTCTTTCTACAATAAGTGCTATTTCAAATCAATATGAAGGTAGAATTACAAAGATATATTTTACAGAAAAAGATAACATAGAGAAACTGGTATAATGGCACTGTATGTGGAAGAATTGGAGTGATGCTGTATTCAGATTAGTTTTTATATTTGCTTCTATTTCTTTGTTCATATTTGAAGCTATGCCATACAGATGGTCTGCTTGTGTTGTAATGTATATTGTTTCTGCAATCAGAAAACAACAAGCTTTAAGCCATCAATTTGCAGACTTGGTGGAGTTCTGCTTTTTTGAAAGCCTGAGTCATTCCATTTATTTGTATATTTAACTGAACCTAGTCAATATGGGAATTGCACAGCTTAAAAGCTATCTAGAATGTATACATATTTGTGTTATTTAAGCATCATGGTCTCATCTATACTCACTAGATGATACACTGGCCTGAAAGAAATCAAATCCAACACAATGTATGAGGACCAGATTTCTAAGAAAAAGGAAGACAATCTGTTTTAGTTTTGATTACTATGAAATCACTGACATCATCCTCATTCATTCATTTCTATATGAGTATTTGAAGAGAAACCCCCAAACAACCCATCTAGAGAAGCTTGTTTTTACCATGTATTAACTAGAAGTGAAGGTAAACAACGTCTCTAATTACCTAACTAATCCCATTAAATTATGCATTTTAAATTACTAAACATATTTTAATCATGTTATAAGAATAAATGACTGTTTATATTTCCTCCTGTCTATACAGTTTTGGGGATACAGTTGTTTAATCTCCAGCTGTCAAAGGTTGCAGTGTTCATTTTGCTGATAATTGTTATGCATTTCATGGCATATTGACTCAGCAGCCAAGTTCAGCAGTAGTCAAATTGATCTATACTCAGCCCAATGACATGCGTCACAAGACAGAATAACAAGACAATGGTAAATGAAGAAAAACCTTACTGTCTATTCTTAAGTTCTGTACACATTACAGAGCATGAGACACACAATCTTCAATCCTTGTACTGTACTTACTTTAAATGACATTGACCCATTCTGGCTTTTAGTTTTGTTAGATTTGTCTCACTAGGTGTACATTAAGCACTCTGTCATGCTATATCAGTGGCTGTCAACCTTCTTAATGCTGTGACCCTTTAATACAGTTCCTCATGTTGTGGTGACCCCCAACCATGAAATTATTTTCATTGAGACTTCATAACTGTAATTTTGCTACTGTTATGAATTATAATGTAAATATTTCTGTCTTTCAATAGTCTTAGGTGACCCCTATGAAACGGTCATTCGACCCTCAAAGGGGTCATAATTCACAGATTGAGAGCCACTGTGCTAGAGGGTTAGGGGATTAAGGGACATAATTGTGTTTGAGATGCTAGAACGTCTGCTTAACTCCTTTTTAAAATTTATTTATTTTTATTTTATGTGCATGGGTGTTGGGTCCCCTGGAACTGGAATTACAGTCAATTGTGAGCTGCCATGTGGGTGCTGGGAATTGAACCCTGGTCCTCTGGAAGAGCAGCCAGTGCTCTTAACCACTGAGCCAACTCTCCAGCCCTTAACTCCTTATCATTCTTAATGTGGATATCGTTCATGTCATAATTGTGCGGAGCTTTGGCGATCCAGAGATGAAATTAGTTTCAGGCAGGACCAGCGTTTTTTAGAAACAGGATGCAGAATAGTACATATTAAAAGATGAATGAGTAGCAATGGTATGGGAAATTTTTTCATAGAGAATTTTTTCTAAATTAGCATGTTGTAGCTGTCTGTTGAGAAAGGGGATAGCTGGATGAAGGAAGCACAGACATTATGATTCTATTCTGAAGGTTGAAGAGGTTGAAGAGCAGGGCAGGACACGACAGGAGAAGAGTCTACCGTATAGAGGCCAAGACTGAACCTACAACGATTGTCCTCTAACAGGGAAAGCAAAATGTTTCCTTTTGGGCATTTTGCCTTACTTATGATTATGGAAGTCAAGGATAAATACATCATTCAAAAAAGTTATTACTGTGTATTGATTGTACAGAGTGATGGGTTCCACAGTGACGTTTTCATTCAAGTATGTCATGTGTTTTGACCATGTTCCCTTGCCCTGACCCCTGTTCTCCTCCACCACCCCCTCCCACTAGTCTCCTTCCTCTTCCCAAGCAGATTCCTCCTCTCCTTTCATGTCAAAGCCAGCACTCGGCCTCAGTGCCTCAGCCTTTTTATGGTCCATAACGGTTTTGTCTGTTCTTGTCACTTCTAATTTTTTTTTATAACTGTCTTCAATTGTCATGGGAATTTTTAAGAATTGGTCATAGGGTTAGCCACTGTTTCAGATTCTTGTTTCTGTCCCTCAAACCACCACACTCAACTTTAAAATATGTTTCTATTTTTATCAAACGAAGAAGAAAATATTCATGTATATACATATTGGATAAAGAACAGCTTCATTAATAAATGCTGGTGGGAAAACTGGATGGCCACATGTAGAGAATTGAAACTAGACCCTTATCTCACTCTACCAAAAAAAAATGTGTATAGGAGAATTTACTATCTAAAACTTAATTTGAAACTATTAGAGTAAGATATAAGGGATATCTTCTACTGGAGGACAAAAGTAATCATCAATCATACTCAGTTATAAACTCTGTGAGCCACAACAGTGACTAACCTGGCCAGACAGGCTCACTGGTCCCATAGAGATATGATCATCAGGGAGTAACCAATAGGTTTCTGGTTAGATTTAAGTCCCTCTCCACAAGAACAAATCCATACCTGGCACCATCATTGGCTGGACAGATCATAGCCCCTAGGGGAGAATCTACTACTGTATGTTGTTAAGTGAACATAGTATTAAGCCAGCTTCTAGTGGGTTTTTATTATTAACTCAGTGCATCCCTTACCTCTCATCTCGGAAGCTTCTGTTGGCGGTAGATGGTGATTGACACAGAGACTCACAGCTGGCCAAGGTACAGAGAATAAGAAACTGCAGAATGCTCAGCCCTAAAGATCATCATGGAAGAGGGAGAGGAGAGAGTGGAAGAGCCAGAGACGGTGGATAACTACAAGGAAATATCTTCTGGACTCAGCAGGGCTGCTGCACCTATGAACTCACAAGAGTTGTGACAGCGTGCACAAACTTGTGCAGGCCCAAGCCAGTCCAAATCCCAGAATGTGCCCAGAACTGGGCACACAACCCCTCCCCTACTAGTGGAGTAATTGGCAATTGTTAGCCGCTGGGGAGAGGAAGGGTCAGTTTTCTCCAAGAGTGAAGCTCTGGTAAGTCGGCCATGCCCCAATGGGAGATCACACATCCAAGAATATTTGAGACAGACCAAATTGATCTTGAAGGATTTGGGAGAAAAAGGGACAAAATGTTGAGTGGATAGTGAAGGGAGGTTGGAACTGGGAAGAGCTGGGGGCATGAATATGATCAAAACACAGTGAAATGTAAAACCTTCAAAGAACTGATAAAAATGCAAAAAGTAAATTTAAAAAAACTTACGGTATAAAACATAGAGAAATGCTTCAGGGTATTAGCACAGAGCTCCTGGGTAAAATTTCAAAATTAGAGAAAGCAAGCTAGAATTGTTTGCTGAGGTTACATCCATATTTCTCTATTGCAAAGCGGGTAGAGCAGAGTCAGCCTACAGAGGGAAGTGGTCTTTACATCTGAGTAGATACTCAACAAGGAAGAAATACATACAGCCAATAACTTTATTAAAATAAAACCTGCTGATATGGTTGTCGGGTAAATGGAAACTACATTGATAGTCCATCTTACCTAAGTTCGAATGGATGTTATTAAAACTGTTAGTGAAGATTTGGAGGGAAAGGAGGCTTTGTGTACAGAGCCAGTGTGGATCACAGTGTTGAAATTTTTCTAAACACTGAAGATAGAACTACTGTACCATCCAGCTACCCCGTTTCTCTCTCTCTCTCTCTCTCTCTCTCTCTCTCTATATATATATATATATATATATGAAAATGGAGTTATATACCAAAAAGGTGTGTGTGTGTGTGTGTGTGTGTGTTTCCTGTGACATTCACAACAGTCAAGGTGTGGACTCAGCCTAGGTACAGTCAGTAGATGGATAAAGATATGGTGTGTAAACAATTCAACCATGGATAATGAGATCCTGTCACTGGCAGGAAAAAGGGTGGAATTTGGGAGACCTCATATTATGTGAAACAATGACGAGTCCTGTGTGTTTTCTTCCACGTATGGAAACAGAGACCTGAAATTAGAAGAGGAACTATTAAGAACTAGAAAGGAAGCCAGCAGGAAGCAGGGAGAAAGCAGTGGATGGGTAGACATGTTGGATGCACAGTGTATTTATGTATGGAAAACTCACAGTGAATCGCATTTGTTCAGTAATGATAATGAGCTAAAATGTGCCAGATATGAAAAAAGAATAAATAGCATGTATTTGATTTAGAATTGGAGTGGCATCCTGACTTGATGTGGCTGTACTTACCATTTAAAGTCACAGGGCAGTTCAGTAGGACCTGCTGAATGACTATCAGAAAATAGTGGATATAATTATCCTTCTTTGAAAGTTATTAACACTTGTCAGTAGCTTTTAACATGTCATTAGAAGAATCAAAGCCATGAGCAAGTACCCAATGATCACTTTCTTCAAAGAGAAGCCTCTCTATTGTACCCAAAGAGTTGGGAGGGCTTCCCTAAGCAGTTCTAAGTAATGAGTACTTAGTCAGGGTCAAGAATGCCAAATTGCAAAGAAAAGATACTGTGCTTGTGGTGTGATCATTACTTACTCAAGAAGGAAGGTGAGGTGTGGTCAAGTTCAGAGTTGTAAGAAGTGATGCTAGGGTACAATACTAAAGTGCTAAGAGTCACAGGCTCTAAGTTCAAGATACCTGGCCTCCACGACATCCGCAAAGAATTATTTCAAGCTCTTCAACCCAGTATCAGAGGTGGTCATAAAACCCAACAAACACTTGTGTTTGCAAATTGCTTCAGCTCTTATGCAACAGCTATAATTGCTCAGATATTTTAATCATGATGATAATTGTTGCAGGATATCAATAGGAATAAAGCATGATCTTGGTATTCCCCGACCGCTTGTGTTTCTCTTATATTAGATTTATGGTAAAAATTTGACTTGTCCGATGAATTCTAGGTTTCTCAAGGTCAAGACCCTAGATACTACTTCCTGTGCCCTCCAGCATCCCTACCAATGCCTACATAAATACATTGCATAAAAATATCTGTGGGGGGTGCTCTCTGAACCCACCCCACCCCTCAGATACAACTCTGGAGTCTGTAGCTGCCTACTCACTCTTCTGTTTTGTTTTTCACTGGAACTTCCTGCTCCACCCAGGTTACATGGATGAAAGTTTAAACTAACAAAACCTACAGACTTTATGTTTGCTAATACCTTCCCAGTTGCACGTCACCCCTTTGATCTGTGTTTTTTTTTGTGTGCACATCTGTTGTGCATTTTAATCGAAAGTGTCTTTCAGGGGCTTGAACTGCTACTTTCATCCAGCAAGATGCTTTTGTCCTGAGGATCCCAGCATGGGGCAGCTGACTTTAGAAGGTTTCATGGGGGCTGGAGGAAGGGAAAGAGAGAAGAGAATGGATGGTGTACTTGTTTTGATATCTTCCTGTGGAGTTGGGAAGATATTCCTGAAGGAAGAGTACCATGGTCTGTGGAATTGTGGTTTGAAAGACCACAATGGGGTTTTCTTAAGGTTCAAGAACACAGAATGAATGGTTACAAGAGAGGTGAATGCCTATGTTAGAAAAAAATGATCCCAGATTGAAACATTATTTATTATCAGAGGGCAAAGGGATAGCCCAAAACAACTGTTCACACTTGTGTAACATTAATACTATAATAAATTGTATGTAGCAGGTCTTCATGCTTGTATACGTGTATAAAACATGAAAGATGAAAGTAGAAGAATTAGACATTCAAGTACCCAATTTGTCTGTTGTTTCAGAAGAAAATGAGTCATATAACTAGCTAAAACATCTATTCCCCAAATTAATTGCTAATGTGTTACATAAATATTTTATACAATTTCTAGAGTGATAGGAAGTTTAACAGATACTCAACTATTGCTTTGACTTTTGTTGTTGATTTTCTAAAAGCATATGATACATATGTTTTTAAAATATATGTATGATTTGAGTTGGTTCTCTATGGTGACTGTAGTCATGGTATGACTTATTCATAAAACCTGTGCCTAGTAATTTCATGTACCATCACACACATTTGTGAGGCTACTGGACAGGGTAAGAGAGCTTTTTCATTCATGAAAATCCTTGTGATCATTTGTTAATGAACCTGCAAGCTCATACTAGCACTGTCTTGTCTTATTTGCTTGTTTAGAGATGGGGTCTCACTATGAGTTCTAGGAAGGCCTTGAACTCACAATCCTCCTGCCTCTCCACCTTTTGAGAGCTGTGAATGCAGGTGCAGTACCATATCCAGCTTTACACTACTCTGACTTAAGAAGATACTTACCATGCTTTCAAAAACTATTGGCCTTTGAAGGCCCGAATGTTACCGTTCACCCACAGAATCTTTTGAAAAGGCCTCTACTAGATCCCTTAATGTTTTAATAGACTCTACTGTTAGTAAGTCTAATGATGTGTCTGTTTTTCTTATTTCCCAAGCAAGACTAAATAAGACAGTGCTAATATGAGTTTGTACGTTATTAAAAATGATCATGTGGTAAGCTCTCTTACCTCCTTCCATCTGCCTCACAAATATATGTTATAGTACGTGAAACTACTAGGCACAAGTATTATGAATAAGTTATGCCATGGCCATAGCCACTATAGAAAACCAACTCACAGCATACGTATATTTTAAAAACATGTGTGTCATATGCTTTTAGAAAATCAGCAACAAAAGAAGTCAGGACAAAAGTTGAGTATCTATTTGTTAAGCTTCCCATCACTCCAGAAATTGCATAAAATACTCATTTTCTACAACAAAAACGTGAGCCTTAATATAACCAATTTAGTAGTAATGTAATGAGGTGCACATGCTTAGGTCTTAGTGCAGTATTATGTTCCTCCCAGCTGCTATGTATGAACACTTCAAAGTACTTGGTCCTGAATGATGAAGACTCCATGTCTTATTGATTTGGTTGCTAGAAAACTAGGGAATTTTAATTTTCTGTGAACTAGTGGCATTTGAGAAACACATGTGGGAAAGACTTGAACGATTTATAGACGTAGGCACATGAATGCACATGTATTGATTGCACGTGAAGTGCAATCTCCAGGTTACTTTTCTATGGATTTTATTTTTTTTTCTAGTTATCACACACTGGAGAACTAAGGTATGTTGTGTTTGTTTTCAAAAGGCCAGATGGAAAATTGTGGAGGCTGTGTAATCATACAATGCAAAATAAAGTAAGACCCTTCTTTATATTTTAGTGAAGTAGTATAACAAAAGAAGTTGTAGGGTTTTTTTTTTTTTTAATCTTCTTTCTGCAAAAGAAAAAAAAAACTTGCCTAAAATAGAAGACAGGGCTGTATGGTGTTAAACGTGACCCACTGAAGGCTCATGCTGAGACCTAAGCAAAGTTCAAGCACAGTCTAGATGCAGGGTGATCTGAGCTTCTTGGACTTCTGTGGGGCTCCATGTGTTAAGCTCAGGGTTCGGGTTCTTTTCTGCAGTGTTTTTATAAAAATAACAAACCTCAATATTGTGATGGAATAATTTCTGAAGCCACTAATGCATTTCTCAAACTCAGCACCAATCAGTCTCCTTGCAACTGAGTCTTCATTGTATGTATTTCCACATGCTTTACCCTACATTTGAAGATTTTGAATGTTTTCCTGTAGGAAACCCAAATCATCCCAAAACTTCAAAAATCTTGATGAAAGTCACAAATTGAGTTATACAAAATTTTGGGAAAATTCTGTATAAGTTTCACAATGGATGGCCAAAGCACTAAGATTGGGGACTCCTAGAGTGGGAGGCAGCAACCTGGAAGGTTGACAAGAAGACCCCTGTGAAGAGCTGGGTTGGATCCATCTGAAAACACATGTGCTTCAGGGATCAAAGGTACCTGAGAAGAGTTTTCACAGGGGACACTTTCCGGAACAGCCCACAGGAACTGAAAGTCATCATTTTGGGATTTTTGGAAGCACAGCTTTACTAGGGTTCACAGCCTGAAGGGTAATTGGCATTTAATTGTACAAGGAAGAGCTTCTTGCTGTCAGATGTGCCCAACGATGGACGGAGTTCAGTTGTGCAATAACGAATGTGTTTTCTTAGGAAGGTAGAATGCCTAGTGTCCCCAGGGCACCTGGCAGCTGAGCCGTGGAAACTGCTGCTTCATGGGTGGGATTTCCAAAGCTTCCTTTCACCTGAAGCCTTTGTCAGTCTCTAAGTATGAATATATCAGGCTTTACAAACTACCCTGATTTCGGACCAAAGAGAGTTTCAGTTTGTTTGTTTTTTAAGACACAGAGAAAAGCAGGATACATACTGAAATACTTGTGACGTTGTGGCTGGGTTCAGTCATTTACCCCATCCCACCCCATCCCTTGTGCCATCATGGAAACGGCTCTCTCCATTTCTGTTTCCTATCCTGTCTGTCCATGTGGTTTTAGGTGAGATGGATGCTGTTAAGAGGGCTTTGGAGGGAAGGTAATTGAATCTTAATACTATCAGAATTTTAATCAGCATCTGGCAAGTAATAGTTGGGGAATACTAATCCTATATGTTGCAGAGATTAAAATGTTTCTCCGTAGAATAGCAATCATACAAATTGCTCTGACTTCTACAGTGTTCTGCACATTTATGGTTCCAAGAACATTTCAGTCAGAGGCTGAGCAACGTGGGGAAATAAAATTATGGCTAGATTTTCCAGGACATTCACATGTGCGCCCAACTTTGTGGCTATGCCTGGAATCTGTTCCTGGCTCAGGATCAGATGCATACATAAACTCATACCACATTCCCATCCTATCTGCTCCCAAGAGTAATTCTTTGCAAATGCTGGATGTCTGCTTCACGTTTTCCTCATTTATTAATGATCCATGTAATCTGAAATTTTTCATACCTTAGGAGACTTTAAGTCTAGCTGTAGTTTTGCCTATCTTGTGTTTTTGCTTTAAATCTTTAAATCTTCTAGCATGTACTATTGTGAAATATCCAAATAATGCTCTTTTTTTCACTATTTTTTTGCAAATCAGAAATATTGATTGGTTGATGTTATGTATTTACTTATTTTTGGAACAATGTCTTACTATGTAGCCCAGGCAGGCCATGAACTCACTATGTAACCCAGGCTGGTCTTTAACATGCAATGATCTTTCTGTTTTTGCTTCCTGAGTGCTGAGATTACTAGTGTGTGTCACCACACCTATATAGAAACATTCATTTTAAAACACATTCTTGGTGGGACAGAGGTGAATACATTAGTAGTTGGTAGATGGATAAGGAGTGATCTTAAGCTTCCTTAGTTACTCTGTTCCCAACACTGTTGACTAAACTTCCACGTGTTTATATACTTAAGTTATTACCACCTTCAGTTTAAGGTGATCCTCAACACCCAGCCACTGTGCACTCAAAGCAATGCAGCCATGACTCATAAAATCTCTGGCCCTGTTGCCACGATCGTTATCTAGAATCTAAGAAGCAGTAACAACAACTGATTTTCCAAGTAATCTATAATCAGTTCATATTGGGATTTCTGCCATGTCTACTATGATTCCAATAGTTATAACCTCCACATTCCCCCTTGAGGAATACTGACCCACTTTCTACTGGACCCATGTTCTGAATAGTAGTTGCCAATCCTTGCCTGACCTCGCTCCCATGCCATTATCATTTTTACTAATGGTAATACAGCATTTAAAAATACATTTGGCTGCTACTAACCAACAAATGTTTAATAAAAGCTTATGTAAAAGGAAGAGTTTATTGTCCTCATATTGTAAGCATTCTGGAGGCAGAGTTGCTTGTGTTGGCAATATTAGTTCAAAAGGTTGCTGTGTGTGTCTGGGGTCTCATTAGACTTTCTCACCTTGGTATCTGCTTATGACCAGTATTGCTGGTTGCAACCCAAGTATTGTATTCAGTTTAAAAGAAAATCCAAAGAAGGCCCTACCCAAACACCCCACCCACCCGGAACCTCCATCATCAGAGACAATGTATTTGCAGAGACTCTTCTCTTACACCATGCTTATTTGAAGTTTCATGGGCAGGTGGGTTTCAGGAATAACTCCATTTGAAAAGAGAGAAGTTGGAAAAATACAAAATCAGATTGTAACATTCTGCTTGAAGGAATCATGATTGATTGTATAATGTTTAGCCCAGAATGTCTACAAATGAACTCAGGGCTCTGTTATCAATTATGGAGTTGGAAATGGATACTGAAACAGCAGGTTGGATGGTTAATCTCAACTGTCAGCTTGATGGGATTTAGAACCGCCATAGAAACTAGTATCTGGACATGGCTTTGAGAGACTGTCTAGATTTGGATCAATAAAATGAAACCCATCCCAAACGTAGTCAAATACCATTTCATCGGCCTGGTCCCACACTGAATTAAAAAAAGGAGAATGTGAGATAAGCACAAACATTCACTTCTCTGTGCCTCTTGACGGCACATGTAATGTCACCAGCGGCTCCAAGCTCCTGCCACCATGAGGTCCTCGCTGTTATTGACTGTACCCTTCCACTATCACATAAAAAAAAAGACTTCCTCATTAGGTTGCTTTGGTCAGGTATTAATATTTTTTGACAGCAACAAGAGAAGTAACTAAACCAGAAGGTAAGCTCCAAGCCTATCCAAATACTTTATTTTATCACCTCAATGATTTCTATGTGGGTTGGGCCATGATTCAAGGCTGGCCATAAGGGGCTTTACCAAAAGTTGCTTAAATTCTCTGGCTCACAACTTCCCACAGTCACAGATTTTGCCTTAAAAAAATAATGCTGCATTAGAGAAGGGAGCAGACATAAAGGAAAATAGAAACAAGAGGGGAAAAGATGGTTCTGTGGGTAAAGTGCTTCAGCATTTATGAACTCATGAGGAACTGAGTTCAGATCCTCAACACACAAGTGAAAATCAGGCTACATGGCACACATGAATGTCTCCAATACTCATGGGTTATGAACTGATGAGTTTCAAGTTGAGTAAGCCTTTATCTCAAAAAAGTAAAGGTGGAGAGTGATGGAAGAAGACACAATACCAACTTCTTACCCACACACCTACATATGGACGTGCACCATATGAATACAACCATACTAATAAGCATACACACTCAGACACAGCACACTCACACACGTCAAATAAAGAAAAAGGAAATGCTGATGGATCTAAGTTCTATAAAATCATTATTGAGGCTAATTTTACTTGAGCCTTTGGTTGTAGAAGTCAATCAGTTCATAATGGGCAAACTAGACCGATTTGTGTTTCTGTCCTTGGAAAAGAAATTTGTCTGGCTAACTTATTTATTAAGAAGTCATCTGTCTTTCAGTTTTAATCAATGCAGCATGAAGACTTTAGTCATTAACCTCAGGCAAAAATCCAGTGTTGCCACAATTAAAATTAGTGACTTTTTCATCACCTATATCATGAAGTTCAAAGAATTTATTGTCTTAAAAGTCATTCATAAATGGGCTCACTCAATTTCTCAATAATCCTAAATGGTACCATACTTGACTAACTTCCCCATCTTGTTCACCTAGGTAATGCCAGTTACTTCCTCCAGACCCAACTCTGTGTCTATAGTCCACACAGGTAGGATTGTAATGTTATTATTCAGTGTTTGCCTTTTCATCAGGAAGAATTTTATAGATAGACACAGTTTAAGCAGAAGTTTGTCAAGCAAACAAAGCAAACATTTCTAAGAGGGACAAAGGTGAACTGCTCCAAAGAGGGTTAGCTTACCCCTGAGCTCAGCATTGTGGATCTTGGGGTTCTTATTAATATTTATGAGGTGAATGGCATAGTCATGGAGTAAGGTGACTATTTTCTTTCCCAAATCATGGTAAACCAGATCTTCCTGATTAGAAATTTCTTCCCATGATCCTCTGAAAAGCCCACAAAAGGGATCAAAGTACAATGTGAATAATATTGTAATGAACAGAGTTTTTGTTACTATGAATATATAGTATAATTTGTGATCAGGTATTGCAAGACTTGCAGCAATCTTTTTCTTTTGGATATTTAGGATCTTTTGTGCTTCTGTATGATTTTTAAGAGTGTTTTCTTCTAATTCTGTGAAGTATGTAATTAGAATTTTGGTGATAATTGCATTGATTATGAAGACTGCTTTCAATAATATGGTATTTTACAATATTAATTTTATTAATTAATGAGTATGTGAGATCTTTTGATTTTCTAGTGTCTTCTTCAATTTATTTCTTCAGTGTCTTTAATTCTTCATTATATAGGTCTTTCACTAACTTGGTTAGGTTTATTCCTAGGTATTTATTTTATTTTTTTATTCTTCTCTCATACAATACATCCAAACCTCAGTTTCCCCTCCCTTCATGCCTCCAAGTTTCACCACCACCTCCCCTCCCTGGCAGAATCACTCCTGCTTCATTTCCCTTCACAAATGAGCAGGCCCCCCAAAAGTATCAACCAAACACGACACAACAAGTTACAATAAGACTGGCCAGAAAGCCTCATATTAGGGCTGGGTAAGGCAACCCAGTAGAAGGATAAAGGTCCCAAGTGTATGCTAGAGTCAGATACCCCCTACTGTTAGGAGTCCCACAAAGACACCAAGCTAACACCCATAATATATTTACAAAGGACCTAGTGCAGACCCATGCAGGTTCTGTGATAGCTGCTTCGGTCTCTGTAAAACCCTATGATCCCTGCTTTGTTGATTCTGTGGGTCATGTTCTTCTGGAGTCCTTGAACCCTCTGGCTCCTTCAATTCTTCCTTCCACTCTTCCACGGGGATTCCTTGACCTCCAAGGGTAGAGACCTGTAGATGTAACCGACCGCCTTATTAAATAAGAAACACAGAGCCAATGTAAAGGTGAAAGCCCAAGAGGTCAGAGCCAGAAGCTTACCCGCTTTCCGCCAGCTAGCTTCTCCCGCCAAGAGAGCTCTCCGAAAAAGGAGTTTCTTCCTGTGCGGTTGTCTTATAAGGAGTCCTGTTTCTTCCTTCTCATTGGTTATAAACTAACTACGTGGCTGTCTCGTCACAGTCTCTCTGTACAGACCTCCCGAGTCTTCTATGGTTGGTATTGAGATCAAGGGCGTGTGTCTCCAATGCTAGCTGTATCCTTGAACACACAGATATCTACCTAGCTCTGCTTACCAAGTGCTGGGATTAAAGGCGTGCACCACCACCGCCCTGGCTTTCGCTATGGCTTGCTAATAGCTCTGACCCCTAGGCAACTTTATTTATTAACGTACAAATAAAATCACATTTCAGTACAAATAGAATACCACTATAGAGACCCGATGGAGATCTCCAATTTGGGCTCTTTCTCTGGCTAATATTTGGCTGTAGATCTCTGCATCTGCTCCCATCAGCTGTCCACAGAGGCCTCTCCGATGATGATTGCACTAGGCACCAGTCTATGTGTATAGAAGAATATCATTAGGAATCATTAGTGATTTTTTTTTCTATCCTAGGTCTGTGGGCTATCCACAGTTTCTGTTCTTCCAGTCAGTGTTGGGCATGGGCTCCCTTTTGTGACACAGGCCTCAAATTAAACCAGTAATTGGTTGGACACTCTCTCAAGTTCTGAGCTTCTGTTTCCCAGCACATTTTGCTGGCAGGACATTCTGTAAGTCAGAGGTTTGGGGGCTGGGTTGGTGTCCCAGTCCCACCACCACAAGTTGCTTAGGTTTTTTTTTTTATAAGTTATTGTGAAATGTGTTTTTTCCTGATTTATCAGAAGGTTAATTATTGATATACAGAAAGAATATTGATTTTGATACATTGATGTTTATATGCTGGTATCTTGCTGAAAGAGTTTGGCAGATGTTTTCTGTGAAGTCTTTCAGGTAGTTTAAGTATAGGATCATACATCTTCACATATGGGTATTTTTCTATTAGTATCCCCTTCCTTCCTTCCTTCCTTCCTTCCTTCCTTCCTTCCTTCCTTCCTTCCTTCCTTCCTTCCTTCCTTCCTTCTTTCCTTCTTTCTTTCTTTCTTTCTTTCTTTCTTTCTTTCTTTCTTTCTTTCT